>CM062810.1:828548307-828809084 GCA_031772625.1 Pinus tabuliformis
TTAAGTATTTTCTGTCCTAAATGTAGAGAGAAGCATCCTCCTAAAGAATGTCCTCTTAATTTGAAAGAAACTAATAAGTGTTTTATTTGTGCAGAAGACCATATCACAGAAAAATGTCCCTCTATACTAGGACTTAAAGCTATATTTACAGGGGGACAACCTAACGCTGAATACTTGTATGCTATGGGAGCAAAAAGAAATTGGCCTCAAGTAGGTGCAGGTATGGCTCCCGAATTTTCTCCACATTATTTTGGTTATAATTCACATGCATATTCTTATCCTAACACTAATCAACAGTGGCAGTATGGAAACCAATATCGTCATGGACAACCTTCTCAACCATGGCAACAAGGTTGGAGAGGGCCAACTCATTCTCCATATTCCTACCAGCCACCCATGTAGCCATATCCATCTACACATACACCTTATTCAATCCCTCAACCTGTGAGTCAGTCTACTCCACCATTACCTTTACGTCCACCTTTTTGACCTCCTCAATTGCCTACTCAACCTATGCCCAATCCTAACAATAATAAAGAAGTGCAAATGATCTATGTAAAAAACCCACCTTTATTCGAGTACCAGTCTATTCCAGTAGGATTTCATGATATTCAATTAAGATCAGGAAGGACTGTAACAACAGAAAATCAAAAGCAACCTAGAGTGATTGTTGAAGAGAAAGAAGAAGAGGAAACTAATAATCATTCTCTGAAAGTTGTCACTAAGCAGCCCTTACCTTCTGAATCCTTGCCATCTTCCTCCAACCAGCCTCCCTTCCCAGAAGGGTTAGTAATGGAAAGAAGTGAGCCTATTTATGAGACTAGCTTAGCATCGGAGCTTCGGAATCTTTTCATTAAGATACCTCTCCTCCAAGCCATTAAAGAGATCCCTATTTGTACCAAGATCATTAAGGAACTCTGTCTCAAGAAACCCGGAGGAAGAGATTGGAACCCAAAACCATTCAATTTGTTGGTAGGGTAGTAGAGTTGATGATAGGATGTGTGTCTATGGGAAAATATATTGATCCCAGAAACCCTGTTGTCTCAGTTCAGATTGCTAATTTCCTTGTCTCTAATGTTCTTATAGACCTGGGGGTAGACATTAATGTCATGACTAAGAAAACCATGGATCAACTTCGGTTATCTCATCTTCGCCCTACTCCCATTGTGCGTGAATTAGCAGATAGATTTAAAATTAAGCTAGAGGGAGTATTGGACGATGTGATCATCTCTTTAGATTTTTGGGAATATCCTACTGATTTCATTGTGCTTCAGCCAAAGAACCTAGTAGGAGGACATCCTTTGATCTTGGGTCGACCATGGCTTGCTATAGCGATGCATATATTGGATGTCGCTCCAGTGATATGTATATTTTACATGGAGATTCTAGGAAGAAAGTTACCTTATACCCCCCTGCTAGATCCATTCAGGACCTTCAAGATACTTTATGGTTGGATTAGAGTAGTGATGAGGAGACTCAACCCATTTCCTTTATCCATCAGCATACTGGGTCTTCACAAGAAGATGAGATTCAAGATTTCCTTAATAATCTAGACACTATGCCTAATTTTGAGCTATTGAGCCAGATTTTCAGCCTAGATTTTCAAGATAACCATGATTCTCATTCTTTTGTACCGCTGCATTTGACCACCCCGTTGAGTACTCTTAATCCTGATACTACTCTTGTTGAGATTAGCCCCGGTAAATCCTTGTATATTAGTTCAGATTTGGACTCATCTCAGCAAGAGTAGCTTGTGAATTTGTTGCAAAACCATCTTAGTGCCTTTGCATGGGGCTATGAAGATATGAAGGGCATTCCCCCTAAAACTTGTACACATCATATCTATATTCAGGAAGGAGCCCGACCTGTCTGACAACCCCAGAGGCGAATGAATCCAGCTCTAAGAGATATTGTGAAGGAAGAAGTACATAAACTCTTGGATGCTGGTTTTATCTATAATATTTCTGACAATCAGTGGGTCTCTCCATTAGTGCTACTACCTAAGAAAGATGGAAGATGGCGTATTTGTATTTATTATCGAGAATTAAACAAAGCCACTCTCAAAATTTACTTCCCTCTCCCTTTCATTGACTAGGTGCTTGATACCCTTGCAGGAAAGAAATATTTTTCCTTTTTGGATGGTTTCAGTGGTTATAACCAAATACAAATTGCACCCGAAGATCAAGATAAAACTACTTTTACATGTCCATGGGGTACATTTGCTTATAGAGTGCTCCCCTTTGGTTTATGTAATGCCCCGGCTACCTTTCAAAGGGCAGTCCTGACCATTTTTGCTGATCTAGAATTTGTAGAAATTTATATGAATGACTTTTCTGTGTTTCATGATTATTTTTAGGAAGCTCTCAAAAATCTGGAAAAAGTACTTCTTCATTGTCAGGAAGCCCATCTCACCTTGAGTGACAAGAAATGTAGATTAATGTGTAAAGTGGGAGTGGTACTTGGCCATTTGATTTCTAGTAAAGGTATCCAAGTTGATCCAACAAAGATTGAAATCATTCTACATCTTCCTACATCCAAAACTCAAATGGAAATAAGAGGTTTTTTGGGACATGCTAGTTACCATAGGAGATTCATTGAAAATTTTTCTAAGATAGCTGCTCCTCTTTTCCAACTTCTAGCTAAGGATAGTGAATTTTCTTAGACCACAGCTTGCCAATAGTCTTTTGAAACATTGAAGGAAAAGTTAGTACATGCACTAGTTATAAGAGGTCCTAACTGGTCTCTGCCTTTTCATATTTCCTCTGATGCTTCAGATTTGGCTATTGGTGCAACTTTAGGACAAGAGGAAAATAAGAAATCCTATGCTATTTATTATAGTAGTAAGAATTTTTTTTCCGCTGAATTAAATTATACAGTTATAGAGAAAGAGTTTTTAGTTGTAATTTGTTCAATTAATAAGTTCAAGCACTATATTACAGGATATGAATTATTTGTACATACTGATGATTCCGCGATTAAATATTTGATGAATAAACCATTAACTAGTGGTAGAGTGACTAGGTGGTTACTATTGTTGCAGGAATTTAATATTACTATTGTTGATTAACCAAGAAAATCTAATGTTGTAGCAGATTTTCTTTCTATATTAGATAATCCTGGTGAGGCAACTCCTATTAATGATGATTTTCTAGATGAACATATTTTTTCTATGTCAACAGATTCCCCTTGGTTTTCTGACATTGCTAATTACTTGGTTACTTGGAAAACACCACCCCACTTGTCCGCTCATGAAAAGCGAAGTATTGTTTAGAAAAGTGTTGCATATTCCTGGATTCAAGGAGATCTCTTTTACACTGGTCCATATCTGATTATCCGTAGGTGTGTAAGAGAGGAGGAAGTGTTTGACATATTGAAATCTGCTCATGGTGAACCTTGTGGAGGCCACTTAGCTGATAAGCAGACAACATATAAAGTATTTCATGTTGGTTACTTTTGGCCTTCCTTGTTTAAGGATGCCAAACAATATGTCAAGCATTGTGATAGCTATCAGTGGATGGGCCAGCCTAATCAAACCAATGAAATGCCCTTATGCCCCCAAGTTATGATTGAGCCATTTGAAAAATGGGCTATTGATTTTATAGGGCCAATAAATCCAACATCATTAAGTAAAAAGCATATCTTGGTTTGTACAGATTTTGTTACGAAATGGGTAGAAGCTAAAGCTGTTTCTTTTGCTACAGAAAAAGTTGTTGTTGATTTTCTTTTTACTGAAATCTTTACTAGATTTGGTGTGCCTAGAGAAATTGTTTCTAACAATGGTCCGCAGTTTATTTCTAATCTGGTACAGGGTGTGATGGAGCAATATAAGATCCAACACAGGAAATCCACGCCGTATCACCTGCAAGCAAATGGCCAGGTGGAATCCACGAACAAAGTGATCGAGTCCATTCTGACAAAGACAGTAAATATGCATCGGAAGGATTGGGCTGAAATATTACCAGAGGCTTTGTGGGCATATAGAACCATTTGGAGAAATAGCATGAGACATACACCATATGAGCTGGTATATGGTAAACAGGTTCTGTTACCAATTGAATTCTAGATCAAAACTTTCAAAACTGCAATTCAGTTAGGACTAGATCTCTCAGAGGCACAACAACAGCGTCTTCTCCAATTAAATGAGTTAGATGAATTTTGTAGGGATGTTTTTCAGTAAAACATACTAATTCAACAGCAACGTAAAAGGTGGCATGACAAGTCTATTCAGAAAAAGCAATTCCAACCAGGTGATTGGGTGCTCCTTTATGATTCTAGATTTAAAATCTTTAAAGGGAATTTCCATACACGTTGGATGGGACCTTATGAAGTGATCTGAGTAATACACGTTGGATGGGACCTTATGAAGTGATCTGAGTATTTGAGAATGGAGTAGTAGAAGTTAAAACTATTGATGGACAAAATTCAGTATTCTTGGAAAATGGACATAGGTTAACGAAGTATTTTCAGCAACCTACCAGGAAAGATTTTACACAACAAGTCCAACAGCAATTTGGGATGGTATTAGTGAATGGGAATACCAACCTTTTGAAAACATGAATTCTCTTTCTTCTTAAAAATAAATAAAATAAAATAAAATAAGAAAATAAGAAAAAAATAAAGAAAAAGTATTTTCCTGTAATTATGAAAATCAGTTTGCTGACATGATTGCAGAAGGATCAACCTGAAAACCAGCTTGTTGGCAGGAAGATCAAAAATTTCTAATAAAAAGAAAATGTTGCTTGATCTTTAGATATGCTAGCTACCACCAAGTAAAAGCAGGTTCAGCAGAACCAATCTTTATACAGTTGGGGTAATTAGCATGGATATTTTTACTCAAGTAACGCTTAATTTTCGCTGCAATTATTTTTCTTACACCAGTGTAGGTAGACCTTCCAAAAAAATTTCTACCTTTCTTCATATTCCACTTTCGTAATATTCCCTCAGTTTTCTTCTTCAACCCCAGAATGATTAACCTTCCCACATTCTTAATTTACCCTGTCCGCTTCGAAGAAATCCCACTTGACCCTTGAAATTTTTTCCCTATCCAACTTCTATTTATTCCCTCTTTCGGTACTATTCCTGGAATCCCTGTAACAGAATTCCTTCCCATTCTGAAAATTCCCTTTTCCCACTTCTTTATTCCCTCATGAATTTATTGCAGGATCTCGCACACAAAGAGCAAAAGGATATGCTCTAAAGCATCAAGAAAGGGCGAAGCAAATTTTCAATATAAGTTGAGGAAGTCATGTGGAAATCCAGCCTATATTATTTAAATTCTCTATTTTTAGATATTATGCTTGCACTAGTGCAAGCATGTTGTCCTATATGATAAAGCAAGTAGAACGGTACCAGCAGAATAGCATAATTTAAGCGGTGCAAGCAGACCAGTGCAAGCATGCACCTTGCTAGAAACATAGTACAATTTATTCTTTTCGTAGCATACGACATAGGAAAGTGGTTATCATGAAAATTTATATGAAGTCCTTTCATTTCACCGACAAGTACTTATCCTATCATACTAACTAGGAGAAAATTATTTAAAGTACAAGGTGTTTTAAGTTAGAAATCATGATCATTTTTTAATGAATGCGAAGTTCTTTTTTTGAATTATGGAGGAATGCAGAAATGTTTTAACCATTGCTTGGACATAATTACCCCTCCGCCATAATCCTAAAATGTCCTTCACTCATAATGATTACCTCACCTAGCCGTTAAAATGCCGTCGCAAGTGCCAATCTGGCCTGACCTCAAAGTTGTCGTGCATCTATGGCGAGTGAATAAGTGATAAGGCGAAAAGGATGGTGGATAGTTGGATCTCTATTTATAAGAGACCGATTTCCCCGGTATTGCATTTAGAATTCTCAAATGTTCATAGACATTAAGCAGCGATGCCGCCTATTCGAAACGAACCCTTGTCTCTCAGCAAAATAGAGCAGACTGCCAAGTATCACAATAGACTTTCACTATTACGAGACTCGGGTTTTCTTCCGATCTTGCAAAAGTTTGACGGGCATGATAAACAAGTGGCTTTACAATTTGCAAGGAGTTTTGGAAATGACCAAGTGAATTGGGCCTCTCAAATTTAAAGTTACAGAAGAATTCATAGCAGCAGTGATAGGCTTAAAGAACACTGGTGAATAGTGGTTCAAGAATCAGAAGCTAGAAAGGAAGCGCTGGTAGTGTTTCATTGTTGATGAGAAGATAGAGGTAGACTGGAAGGTAGGAGTTCCACGTAGTGCCCTGCTAGGAGAGTGGAAAGACCTCCTTTTCATCTTACAAAAATTTGTGACTTGCGAGGGAAGTGTTGGCATTATGGCACTGACTTAGAGCTATGGCACAGGTGTTGTCCTTGATGGCAACTCACTTTGGTGACAGATCTCAGAATGAAGGAAAAAGATATATACGCAGGTTCACCTAGACAAAGGCGCGTATACATGCAGGTTAGACATTACAAAGGCGCGTATGTGTATACACGCACTTTCACACAAAGAAAAGCGCGTATGTTGGAGAACTTACTTTTGGTCCATGGTATTTAGTCCTTGGTATTTGAACCTATGGTTTTGGACCATGGTATCTCGTCAGAAGTGTTGATCCCAAGTATTGGGTCCATGGTATTATTTTATTATGGTTTTGGACCGTGGTATTGTGAAAGGCCTAAGACTATAAAAGAGGAAGGAGATCATTTGGCAAAGGATCATCTGAATTAATTGAATATCTAATAAGTGCTAGATCTGAAATATTGGTGATTGGGGTTATGGTGCAGATCTGGATCTGAATGAAGGAGGAACCTTAGCGCAAAGAGAAGGATAAGTTCTATTTATGGGTCATAATCTTAAGGCTTGAATAATAGTATCTTTGTATGATTTTGATCTGTTACATGTGGCGCATGCTTGACCTATAAATCTGATAATCTGGGTTAATTAGTGTCTGAATATTTGAAAGAGTGAATTATCCTTTATAGATCTGTACGCAGGTTCAGTGAAGTGAAGGTGCGTATACACGCTGGTTCAGTGAATAAAAACAGCGTATACGTAGGTTGGTCCAAACACAGAAGCGTATGCATGCAGGTTTTAGGTTATTGAAGTAGCATACATCTCTTGAGTTGGGTTCTAGATGCTTCTATTTATTGTTGCAGTGTTCTGGGTTCAAAATTTGGTGTGTACAGCTGTCAGAGAAGTGTCTACTTGATTCAGTTCTAATTGGTGAAAAGGAGATAGTTTGATGCAGAAATTCTTGATGATTGATTGATGTTCATGGATCCAATCTGAAAATTATGAAACGTGGTCCCTGGAAGAAAGAGAAGGTTGTAGCCTTCTGTAGGTCAGCACCTACGTACTAGTATCTTGGCTAGTGCAAGAGCTAAGGGGGTTGTAGCTCCCTTCCAGGAGAAGCTGGAGAACGAGAGAGGGTTGTAGCTCTCAGCAGGTTGCAGCCTGCGTACTAGTAAAGGACTGCACCAGTACAGAATCATTGTAAAAAGAAGTTTCTAATTAAAAGGAAGATAGAGACGAATTGCAGCAGGTGGTTTTCACCCACATTGGGTTTCCACCTTATATCTTGTGTTCTTGTGTGTGATTGTCTTCTGCTCTGTTTTACTATTTCTGGTTACTGTTTATTTGATTCTGATACACAGATTAATAATCAACATCTGTAAGATAAAGTAAATTATAAGTTTTCATGGTATACGCGGGTTTCCTTCTACGTAGTTGTGTATATACGCGGTTTTCATTAACTGAAGTAGCGTATATGATCTGGATTTGAAAAATGGAATATTTGACTTGATAATACTGATTCACCCCCCCCCCCCCCCCAGTATTATTTCCAACAATTGGAATCAGAGCAGGTCCTTCTGAAGAAGCTTGATCACTTGAAGGAAGATCCATCATCATGAGCAACTACGAGAGAGAAGCATCTATCAGGCCACCAATTTTTGATGGGACCAACTTCGTCTATTGGAAGGTAAGAGTCACAGCCTATCTTCAATCTCTTGGTACAGAAGTCTGGGATATCATAGATACAGGGTACACTTTTCCATCCACAACTCCTACAGATTCGGCTGGTAAGAAGCAATATGAAACAAATGCAAAGGTTGTCAATACTCTATTAGGATGTCTATCTCAATCAGAATTCGTCAAGGTTATGCAGTATAAATCCGCAAAATAAATATGGGACAAGATTGTTCTGAGCTATGAAGGAGATGAACAGGTAAAACGAGCAAAACTTCAAACCCTCAGAATTCAGTATGAAAATCTCAGAATGCACAATGATGAAAGTGTGGCTAACTATTTCCTTCGTGTAGATGAGATTGTTAATTTCATGAAAATTTTGGGTGAAGAAATAAAAGAGGCTGTTGTGGTTGAAAAGGTTATAAGATCTTTGTCCCCTAAGTTTGAATCAAAAGTTTCTGCAATATAAGAAAAGGAGAATCTACGGAACCTTACCATGTCATAGCTGCACAGAATTCTAACTGCTTACGAAATGAGGAAAGGAGGACCATCAGACAGGAGAGAAGTTGCATTCAAGGCATCAGGCAAACGAGATTACTATGAGTTAGGACATATGTCAAAAGAAGAGGAAGAATCAAATTTTGTCAAGAACCTTCAACGGGGTGCTGGCAGATTTAGAGGTAAGTTACCTTTCAAATGCTTTGCTTGTGGAAGAGTAGGTCACTATGCTGCCAAGTGTCCTCATAAATATAAGCTTGACAAAGGTAAGGAACATGTTAGATGGAACAAGAAACAGAATGTAAATAAGAAAAGCTATTACACTCATGAAGATAGTGATGGACTTTCAAATAGTGATGAAGAAGGCTATAATTATAAACTTTTAATGGCTTTTGAAGATGATGATTTTGTGGATGCTATAGATGAAGAAGGTCTTTATGAAGAGATTTCTAGACTCAAAATTTGTTTAGAAGAGAAGAATGTGATCATAGATACTCTACAATTCCAACTTGCTGAAAAGGAAAAACATCATGAAAAGTTAGAATGTGAAATTGTGGGACTGAGAAAAGAGATTGAGAAAACAAAAGCTCTTAATCTTAGATTTGTTAAAGGATCTGACACTTTAGATGAGATTATCAAAGTGCAGCGCTCTCCACTAATCAAGACAGGTCTAGGATATAATGAAGAAACAACTCAAGTGCAGAAACCATCTACCTCCAAGAGTTATCTTGATGCTGCAAGGAGAAGTGAACAAAGACCCAATGGAAATCACCAGGTAAATCAGGGACAATTTACCTCAAGAATGAACAAAGACTACCAAGTAAATCGGGGGCAATCTACTTTAAGGACAAACAGAAGCTACAACCAGCCACAGGTAAAACCTTCTCAATTTGCCTCAAGAATGGATGTCAATAGGAACTACAATCATTTGGCTGGTAGATTTGATAATCATAGGAGTTTTTTCAATGGCCAATGCTTTTCTTGTCATAACTTTGGTCACAAAGCAGCTCAATGTGTTGCCTATAAGACAATCATGACTAGAGAAGCTCATAAACAGAGGAGTATGACTGGGATCATGAAAAGGACCTACAACAACTTCTCTGCTCTTGAAAATGAAATAGAATGTTCTATTTGTAACAATTTCGGTCATGAAGATTCTGAATGCAGGAGCAGGTTTCGACAGACAACTCAGAAGGAGCAAGCCTCAAGTGCCAAATCATGGAGAATAAAAGAACCACAACTAGAAAGATGTGGTATAGCCTTATATGCAGAAGGGTAGGAAAATCATTGGTACATCGACAGTGGATGTTTGAAACATATGACAGGTGATAAAGAAAAACTTCAGTCATATAGTGCCTTAGAGAAGGAGAAGAAGGCCTCTTTTGGAAATGACACCCCTGCTCTCATAAAAGGTAAAGGTTTTGTTCAGTTGAAAGAAAGGGTAAAAGCTAGAAATGTCATGTATGTTGATGGCTTAAAGCATAATCTATTAAGTGTCAGTCAGATGTGTGATCAAGGAACTGATGTAATATTTCGATCAAATGGATGTAGTGTTCATGATATTGATACAGGAAAAACAATGATCAAAGGCATAAGAACTCCAAATAATTTATACATATTCAAAGAAGGACAACATCAATGCTATCTAAGCAAGAATGATGAACACTGGCTATGGCACAGAAGATTGGGGCATCTTAGTTTCTCACAGACAAGGAAAGCATGCAAATACCAGGTAGTTCGTGGTTTTCCAGACATCAGAATTCCAGACAATACAATATGCAAATCGTGCCAGTTTGGTAAGCAAACCAGAACTAACTTCCCTGAGAAGGAAGGATCAGCCAGCAGGTCGCTTGAACTTGTCCATACTGATGTATGTGGTCCTTCTAGGAAAAGGTCACCTCGAGGAGAAGAATACTTT
This sequence comes from Pinus tabuliformis, assembly GCA_031772625.1. Classification (NCBI taxonomy): domain Eukaryota; kingdom Viridiplantae; phylum Streptophyta; class Pinopsida; order Pinales; family Pinaceae; genus Pinus; species Pinus tabuliformis. The sequence continues at coordinate 828,558,670 of CM062810.1, forward strand.
ATATTATTCATTGATGACTATTCCAAGATGTGTTGGATAGGACTTATGAAGCACAAAGACGAAGCCTTTGAAAAGTTCAAATCATTCAAAGCCTTGGTGGAGAACGAATCAGATCACAGAATCAAATGCCTCAGGTCTGATCGAGGAGGAGAATTTACCTCGAATGAATTTTTCAATTTTTGTGAAGAACATGGAATAAGAAGGGAATTCTCTACAGCTAGGACTCCTCAGCAAAATGGAGTAGTAGAAAGGATGAACAAAACGGTTCAACAAATGGCTCATGCTATGCTTGATGAGTCTGGAACTCCCGCAACCTTCTGGGGTGAAGCCGCATTTGCTGCAGTTGTTATTCTCAACAAAACGAATGTCCGGGTGAACAGCACTCAAACTCCACATGAGCTCTGGTATGGTGAGACTCCTTCGGTAAAATATTTCAAAATTTTTGGAAGCAAATGCTATATCAAAAATACTGATGAGAATCTTGGCAAGTTTGAACCTAGAGCAGATGAAGGCATTCTCCTTGGTTACTCTCCTCACAGCAAAGCTTACAAGTGTTACAATAAAAGGCTTGGAAAAATTGTTGAAAGTATTGATGTAGTAATTGATGAAGAAGAAAACACTCCTAGGCAGGTAAGATCTAAAGATTTCGAAGATGATGAGGACTATCCTTCAACATCAAATTAGACTTATGATGAAGAAGAAGCTCAAGAGGCACCAGAAGAACAGATAAGGATAGAAGATAAGACTCCATCTAGGTACGTTCAGAAGAATCATCCAGAATCTCAAATTTTGGGGCAGAAAGAGGCAGGTATACAAACAAGAAGAACAATTGCAGAAGCCTCAAGCTATTTGGCTTTGATCTCCTCCACTGAACCACAAAATGTAAAAGAGGCATGCAAAGATGAATGCTGGGTCAAGGCAATGGATGAAGAACTTGAGCAAATCGAAAAGAATAACACTAGGGAGTTGGTTCCTAGACCAAAAGATAAGAATGTCATAGGGACAAAATGGATCGTCAAAAACAAGTTGAATGAAAATGGGAAAGTGATTAGAAACAAGGCCAGACATGTCTGTAAAGGGTATGCTCAACAAGAAGGAATAGACTTTGAAGAAACTTTTGCTCCCGTTGCTAGACTTGAGGCCATCAGAATGTTCCTTACTCTCTCTAGCTTTCAGAAGTTCAAAGTATTTCAAATGGACTTGAAATCAGCCTTTCTGAATGGAGACTTAGAAGAAGAAGTGTACATTGAGCAACCAGATGGTTTCATTCTTGGGAATGATCCAAATCTTGTATGCAGACTAAAAAAGGCTCTCTATGGTCTTAAACAGGCTCCAAGGGCTTGGTACTACCGTTTGGACAAATATCTTCATCAACAAGGTATTTCAAAAGGATCAGCAAATAGCAATCATTATATAAAAATTGAAAATGACAAATTGCTAATACTTGTTGTGTATGTAGATGATATTATCTTTGGCAGCAATGAAGAAGCTATGAGTCAAAACTTTGCCTTGGTGATGCAGAAAGAATTCGAAATGTCATTACTTGGAGAGCTGACATATTTTCTTGGTCTACAAATCCAACAAAATGAAGGCGGTATCTTTTTGTCTCAAACCAAGTATCTCAAGTAGATCTTAAAGAAATATGGCATGGAAGATTCGAAACCAGTATGTACCCCTATGGTTACAGGATGCAGCCTCAGTGCAAATGATGAATCAGCAGCAGTGCATCAACCAACCTATAGATCCATGATTGGAAGTTTGCTTTATTTGACAGGTACCCGACCAGACATCATGCATGCAGTGGGAATGGTTGGAAGATTTCAGGCAAATCCAAAGGAAACTCATCTTCAGGCAGTGAAGAGAATCTTCAAGTATCTTCAAGGAACTCAAAACTATGGCTTATGGTATCCGAGAGATACAAATCTCACTCTTCATGCTTATACAGATGCAGATTGGGCTGGAAGCATGGATGACAGAAAGAGCACAAGTGGTGGTGCATTCTTTATGGGTTCCAGATTAGTATCTTGGTTCAGCAAGAAACAAAGTTCGATTGCTCTATCTACAGCTGAAGTGGAATATGTGGCTGCTGCATCTTGTTGCACTCAACTCCTTTGGATGATGCAAACCTTGCAGGATTTTCAAATCACTTGTACACCACCTATCTCCATCTTATGTGATAATACAAGTGCAATCAGCATTTCAAAGAATCCAGTTATGCATTCAAAGACCAAGCACATACCTATCAAATATCATTTCCTCCAGGAACAAGTGCTTGAACAAAAGGTCAAGTTGGAATATGTTCCCTCTAAGGAACAAGTTGCTGATATACTCACCAAACCACTGCCCAGGGAGACATTTGAATACCTCAGACAGAAGCTGGGAGTAGTTGATGCTTCATCCTGCTGTTGAAACTTGTCTGTTTCAGAGAAAAGTGGTTGTACGCGAGTTGGCTGAAGAGGATCCGCGTACATACGCTGGTTTATACAGATACAGTCGCGTATATGGAGGCTTGATGGATATCAGTAGGGACAGGCTCTGGTTGAAGATAGTCTGATATGGGTCTGACAGAGACCATCTGGCACAGGTTCAGGGGGAGCAGATAAACTTCTAATGATGCATTGTTGGCATTATCTTAGAAGCTTTTGGTTCAAGTTCACAGCTGTTGTTGGTTTCAGGTGGAACAAATGCAGAGGGAGAACAGAAGGAAATCATGGTTGCTAATCTGAATGGTGATTGACAGATGCTGCTGATATCAGTTATTGGTGACTTTCATAAGTCTTGCTCTAGATATTTTGTCTCTATGTCATGTATCTCTTTTATGGTGTCAAGGTCATGTAACGGCCTATTTTGGTTTCCCCACTATGCCTGGGATGAAGATGTAATGTACTTGGTTGTCATATGTAAATTTCTGATGTATCCCCACTTGGTTGGGTGGATGATCCCCACTTGGTTGGGTGATGGATGTATGTATTGAGTATTTTGGTGATAGGAAGGTCTTTTATGATGTATAAGTCATGGTTCTTCTTGAAGAACATATTTTTGCAGATCTTGCCTACAGTCAGGGGGAGCATGGTCAGCACAGCAGGGAAGAGATTTCAACATGTACTCAGGGGGAGCACAACCCTTTGCCCTTGATGACAAAGGGGGAGAATGACTTTGAGGATATTGGGGTTACCATCAGGTCCAAAGGGGAAGATTGTTGGCATTATGGCACTGATTTAGAGCTATGGCACAGGTGTTGTCCTTGATGGCAACTCACTTTGGTGACAGATCTCAGAATGAAGGAAAAATATATATACATAGGTTCACCTAGACGAAGGCGCGTATACACACGGGTTAGACGTTACAAAGGCCCGTATGCATATACATGCACTTTCACGCAAAGAAAAGCGCATATATGTTGGAGAACTTACTTTTGGTCCATGGTATTTAGTCCTTGGTATTTGAACCTATGGTTTTGGACCATGGTATCTCGTCAGAAGTGTTGATCCCAAGTATTGGGTCCATGGTATTGTTTTATTATGGTTTTGGACCGTGGTATTGTGAAAGGCCTAAGACTATAAAAGAGGAAGGAGATCATTTGGCAAAGGATCATCTAAATTAATTGAATATCTAATAAGTGCTAGATCTGAAATATTGGTGATTGGGGTTATGGTGCAGATCTGGATCTGAATGAAGGAGGAACCTTAGCGCAAAGAGAAGGATAAGTTCTATTGATGGGTCATAATCTTAAGGCTTGAATAATAGTATGGAACCTTAGTGCAAAGAGAAGGATAAGTTCTATTGATGGGTCATAATCTTAAGGCTTGAATAATAGTATCTTTGTATGATTTTGATCTGTTATATGTGGCGCATGCTTGATCTATAAATCTGATAATCTGGGTTAATTAGTGTCTGAATATTTGAAAGAGTGAATTATCCTTTATAGATCTGTACGCAGGTTCAGTGAAGCGAAGGCGCGTATACACGCTAGTTCAGTGAATAAAAACAGCGTATACGCAGGTTGGTCCAAACACAGAAGCGTATGCACGCAGGTTTCAGGTTATTGAAGTAGCGTACATCTCTTGAGTTGGGTTCTAGCTGCTTCTGTTTATTGTTGCAGTGTTCTGGGTTCAGAATTTGGTGTGTATAGCTGTCAGAGAAGTGTCTACTTGATTCAGTTCTAATTGGTGAAAAGGAGATTGTTTGATGCATAAATTCTTGATGATTGATTGATGTTCATGGATCCAATCTGAAAATTTATGAAACGTGGTCCCTAGAAGAAAGAGAAGGTTGTAGCCTTCTGGAGGTCAGCACCTACGTACTAGTATCTTGGCTAGTGCAAGAGCTAAGGGGGTTGTAGCTCCCTTCTAGGAGAAGCTGGAGAATGAGAGAGGGTTGTAGCTCTCAGCAGGTTACAGCCTGCGTACTGGTAAAGGACTGCACCAATACAGAATCATTGTAAAAAGAAGTTTCTAATTAAAAGGAAGATAGAGATGAATTGCAGCAGGTGGTTTTCACCCACATTGGGTTTCCACCTTATATCTTGTGTTCTTTTGTGTGATTGTCTTCTGCTCTGTTTTACTGTTTCTGGTTACTGTTTATTTGATTCTGATACACAGATTAATAATCAACATCTATAAGATAAAGTAAATTATAAGTTTGCATGGTATACGCAGGTTTCCTTCTACGTAGTTGCATATATACACGGTTTTCATTAACTGAAGTAGTGTATATGATCTGGATTTGAAAAAGGGAATATTTGACTTGATAATACTGATTCACCCCCCCCCCTCAGTATTATTTCCAACAGGAAGATACACCTGCACTCTAGTATACCATTTTAGAATGCTGCAACATTTTGAAGCCGGCCAACACATCTGGTGGAGGATGAATTTCCCTCGTTTTCTGCTTAAGAGCTTGGAGAAAATGGCTAAAAGTATGCAGGACGGAAGGGTAGATTAGGCCGACACAAGGCTATACCACCACGGCCTGATAAAAATTTTGGTCCTGAAATAGCTAGAAGTGAAAGGTATGACATGGGAGGCGCTATTAAAATAGCTGCACAAAGGGACAACCACTGGAAAGGAGATAGAGGACCCCGCCAGCACAAGCAAGGGCCCGAATAAAAATGAAAGGGGAAGTCCTTCTTGCACCAGTGCAAAAAGGAAACGATCTGAAAAAGCAGAAAAGGCCTCAACTAGCACACCGGTTGAAGAGACCCCTTCTATGCCTGAAAATGACAACCTGTCAGTCCTTGCGGATGTAGCAAAGTTTGCAGAGGTCGAATATGATGCTCTATTGGCCGATTTCATAAAAAAACCCAAAAAAAAGAATAAAGTCTCTGATGCAGGCAAAGAACCACAGTCCCCACAGGGCATGGAATCCCCTCCTGCACCAGTACAAGAAGAAGCACCAATGCGAGAAGAAGAAATGGAAAAATAAGCAGAAAATGAAGAAGAAGAAGCAGGAGGAGAAGAATCCGAAGAAGAAGAGGTAGAATCTGAAAAAGAAAAGGCAGAATCTGAAAAAGAAGAGGCAGAACCCATAGAAGAAGAAGAAGAAAAAGGAGAGGCAGGAGAAGAAGAACCAGAGGAGGAAGAACTGGAAGAAGAAGAACCAGAGGAGGAAACCAGAAGAAGAGGGACTAGAGGGAGAAGACTTCACTGATGTAACTATGGCAGATATGGAGGTCCCCGAGGAAGACACAGCTCCTGCCGAAACAGAAAAGGAAAAAGATTTGGTAACTCATGCTACTCAGGTAGTTGAATTAGAGCTTCAAGTGCAGAACTTAGAACAACTTGTAGCCAAAGCGTAGGAGGATAAAGAACATAGCAAAGGAGAATTGATGCCAGAGATCCAGAAAAGGAAAAGAGAAGTTAAAGTCTAGAAGTACCAAGCTATGCAATGTTTCAGGCGACTTAAAAAGGTGACAAAGAAATTAAAGAATATGAAAAAGAAGAAGTCTGAAACATTGCATGGTGATGATAGTATGCTCGAGCAGGATTGAGCTGGAATGCTCAAATTTTTGAATTTTTTTGTAGAGGTAAAGATTTGTGTGAGGACACACAACAGTTTAGGGATGGGAGGATGTTAGCCCCCTAATTTGTTCTCTTTTGGCCATTTTTCCCTTCCCAAATTATAACCATTTACCATTGTTTTACCTCTCTTATACACCCTCATCTTGCACTAGTCCAAGAACGATGACATATTTCGTATGAACTTTATATTTCATATTTTTAACTTAAATTAGCATTAATTATTTATTTATTACATGATTTCTTGCTTATAATCACTCTTGTAACTTATTGACATCTCCAATGTTTGTTTGGTAGTCAAGTGCTTACCGTGACCACTGATCCTAGTGCAAGATCGGATCTTGCACCGGTGCCAGCACAACAAATCCTTACAGCAGATTCAGACCTCCTTGATCACCGCCTCATTTTGCACTGCTTCAGCCACGACAACAGGTTAGATCTGAAGGCAGCCGAGCTTCAGCCACGACAGTAGGTTAGATCTGAAGGCAGCCAAGCTCCAGCCACGATAGCAAGGCAATCCAAAGGTAGTCAAGATCGAACTTATGAAGAACGAACAACTGGAGATTGGCTACGGCTAGTTTTATTGAACTGCCTAATTTTGAAGGCCAAGAAGCTAAATTCTGCATATCAGTTATGTAATTGGTTAAACGATCTTTTTGTCCTACGGCGAAAGATCTATATAATGAAGGATGTAAATAGGACGAGATAGTTTTTTGGATATAAGTTTATATAGAACAGAGATATAACTAGGGAGGCAATAACAGGCTTGGATTTTGTTATCGCCCAAATCTCGGCTGGACTATGTATTCATGCATGTATTTGCCTTTATGAATTAATAAGAAAGGGAGCTCCACCTCATGTTTCATAAATCACATTTTTGTGTTTGAAATATGATGAATTGATAAAGTACTGAGCAACATTTCTATTTGAAATGGAAATACATTGGTTGGCTAGGGCCCAGCCAACCCTGCACGTTTACACTATTCTTCTGTTCTTGTAGTTTATGCTTACACCATAAGGTGTGATATAATTTACAACACCTGTATTCTTGTTTGAGTGAAAGTGGATCCGCTGTGTGAAGTAGTTAAATTTCCTTTTCCTGCATCTGATTTCGGATTGGTTTTCTCGCTTGGTCCAAGCAGGATAAATAACCCTGCACCAGTGCATGTTGGTGTGCTATTCATTTTCCTACATCTGATTTCAGATTGGTTTTCTCGCCTGGTCCAAGTACGAGAAATAAACCTGCACCTGTGCACGTTGGTGTGCTATTCATTTTCTACAATTCTGTTTGATTTGGTTTTCCCCGCCTGGTCCAAGCAGGAGAAATAACCCTGCACCAGTGCACATTGGTGTGCCATTCATTTTCTATAGTTTCATTTGATTGGCTTTCCCCGCCTGGTCCAAGCAAGAGAAATGAAGCTGCAGCAGTGCACGTTGGTGTGATGTAGCAAGCCTTTTTAGTTTACATCCAGCAGTTTTCTTGCTTTCATTAATACTTTATGACAGAATAAATTATATGGATTGTTTCTTTATCTATGCACTTTGTTAAAATCAGAAACATTCATTTTTATGTGTGCAATTTGATAACACTTGCAGTAACTAAGCACTTATTTCAAGAATTAAATGCCAAGTGCAAGAAGCTCTGATCTGGTGCAAGAACTAGTTTCTTGCCACGGGATCTAAGTGCTCTGAACCTGAAAAACTTCAAGCCCTTGCACGAAGTAAAACACTTTTAGTAAAGACACCATTTATACCCTCTGCATAAATCTCTGTTCCTGCACTAGTGAAAGCAAACTACAATAGTGCAGGACAGATTAGTGCAAGAAGGAAATCTCTAAATAAGTAGGTTTGAAGGGCCCATATATTGAGATTGCTAAAGGTCTCTCCTAAATAAAACACACACTCAGTAGTTAATCAATAGTTAGACAGAGTGATTGCCCCTTTATTTCTCAATCTCTTTTGCAAATGCATTCTTCCTTGTTCTAGTCTTAGATTATTTTGATGGTTCAAGTTTCCTTTATCTCTCTTTAGTTTGATTCTGCAATCTTTCCTTTAAAGAAAGTAGGGATTGACATTATAAATATTCATACCATCTCTGGCATTGCCTGTGCTTCATCTCTAAATTTACAAATCCCCTGGGTTGACAATTTAAGTGTTGAGGAGTTTGCTTAAGTGTAATTCCTGCACCCAACAATCATCAATGATTTCTCTTGCATATGTTAACGACTTACGTCATTGGTCAATAATCACATGATGTCTACCATGTTAGACCTAAGCTCATTGATTCACATGGTTAGACTCGTACAATGGTTAGTCATGTGAACGAGATAGAAGACCCCAAATCTAGTTTCATTCATCCAAGCTGCAATTTCATGAGTAATACAAGATTGAAATGTATGATGGCTATGGTCATAAAGACAGTCATCCAGTCATGCGTGCACCATTTTTCATCCGTGGACGTGTCCTTTGATCATTGTACATGTAATGTTAGCTTATGTTTTGAGTATTGTTATGCCTCCCTAAAAGAATATGTCATGATGTAAATGTATTGTAACAGATGATGATCTTGCAAGTGTTCTTGATCTTGACTTGTCACAAGGTAAAACACTTCAGTCATCAGCTACCATTTATGAATTTTTGCTTTAGGGTGCAATCATTTATAGGCCATTTTGTCACATATGGTCAATAGGCCTTCAAATAGGATCATTCACATCCTTTGAACACTTTGTCATCCTCCTTACACAAATACCTAAATATGCCTCTCTCATATCCCTAAGTTTCTGCCTAAAACTACCTCATTTTAGTTATTTTTAGACCCAACACACCCTGGCCCCTCACTGGTCTACACTCACCTATAGGTTTTCCTACTATGCATCTGTGTTGATCACCTACAGGTTTCCCTATGTTGTGGGTGTGGTGATTTAAGAAATTTGGGAAAACAAAAAAAGAATCTTGAAGCTTCCAAGATTTGTTGTAACTATTTATATTGGATAAAAGTATTGAATCGTATCCTATCATACCTTGTAGTTTTCATCCCTTATCCCTTGAGCTCATCCTCCCATCAAGAGTGGATCTCAAACCTATATTGGTAAAAGGATAAGATATCATGAACTAGCTCCCTCATCTATATATTTACAACCATCCATAGGCAAGGGGTTGGATTTTGGAGATTGATTCTACCCTTTTGCTGTTGTTGTGAGAGACATTATTCTATGTATTAGGGTGACTATAGGTGCACTTTGTGGAAATGAAAGGACAAGTCAACTTGGAGGAGCTTTTCTACAAGATCAACACCTATTTTTGGTTGTAACTCACTCCATTCCTATTAATGCAAAGAGTTATTTGTTTTCCTATATATGATATTATGATTTCATGTATTTCAATACCATGTTGGTTTATTAAATAAAGTGGTTACATGATGCTACATAGATCATGTAGTTCATTGACTCGTGTTGTCTACTTGTGCAGGTTCTAATTATAGCGATAAGAGCTAGGATTGGAGCATACAAGCCAAGGAAGGAATGAAGCATACGACGAATTTTAGGTAGGTTTCATCCCGTTATCTATTTACTTTAAGGAAACCATTAACTTCTTTTTCTTTCTATTGTTCTAGATCATTCCACTAGACCTACGGAAAATACTTATGTCCAGAATCGTATATTCCACATAACAATGTTGTAAGTACAAATAATGTAGCAGAGATAACGGGTCTAGGTAAACACCATCATCTGGCACTAAACCTTGGTTGCTCCAAGATTAAAATATTAGGAGACTCGAAAATGGTCATTCATATAGCTCAAAAACTCATGGATGAATCCCTTCCATCTAAGTTGGTGTGCAGCTAGTGACTGGAGACTCAAGTAGCTTGGATGAAGTCCCTCTTAAACATGTTTTCCTATGTTACAAAAAGTCACACACTGATATCGGGTAATAAGGTAGCTATCTGGCTCACAAATTGGGGAACAATGGAAGGTCATGGTGATTTTTCAATCGTGTGGCATCTAGCTCTAAGTTCAGTTGATTTGGACCTAGGAGAAAAGGACTATCCCTCAAAACTACTAGAAGAAGATAATTCTTACCCCAATGGGGGTGTACAAACACTTGGCCGAGCCATCTTGGTGTTCGCCTCACAAGGCATGTGGTAGGTGAAGGAATTATGAACCATAAGGTGATGTGATGGGTCGACAGTCAGTCGAACTCTCTAGACCTGCCTCTGGTTGTTATATTATGTAGTTGTGACAGCGTAATGACTGTTGTATCTTGGATGATGAACTCAACGTGTAGGGTGGTGCATGAGATTGTTAAAGGCCAAGCGAGCTTGCTAGGGCCATGGGGTAGTTGGAATTATTCAGAGTGTTTGGACTCTACTATTGTGGCTTCTCTAATGAGATTTTAGTCATTTATATGGTATCCTTGTCGCTAAAGGAGGGTTTCTCTAGGCTGGTGGGTACTTAATGGACTCTAGGTTATTATACACATTTGTTTATTGTCCTCCCCTTTGTTTCCTTCTTTGGTGGTGGTTAGTAAGTCAACATTGCCCATTGCTTAGTGGAGGGTGTGTCCCTATCTGTGGCGACACTTTATCACTAAAGACAATTTTATTACAGACAATCAAGGTTTGCGGTGGCACTATTTTCTACTAAGTCCCTTTGGAAAGTTCCACAACATAAGGGGTGCTTCTAGTAGTGGGTAAGTTTATAATTTCCTTATTATTTGTCTCCTAGTTGCGTGTGTTGAGGTATTGAGCGACCCGTCAGGAGTGAGGTTGTGTGCTTTTGGACAGGGAATTGCAAGTCACCTTCCCCTGTTCTAGTTGAAGATTGATAGAGGAATAGAGCCATCTAGGGGCTTCAACCAAGTGGTAATTATGCAGATTTGTTGGGTGGATTAGCTTGGTCATAGTTGTAAGGCGAAAGTGGGGTGAGTGTGGCATTGCTTGTGGTTGCTCGGGCGTGTGTTGGTGGTTGTTTCCTCCTAGGAGGTTGTATCCTCTCTGGTCATTCTGTTTGGCGGTATTTAGGAGTGGCTAGCCATGCCCCATCAGCGTGGGCGTCCCCACCATGGAGGTGGGCATCAAGGTCATGTTGGACATAAAATTAGTGATTTGAACTTGGCTTCAAAGGAAGCAGTCAGTGGAGAATGGGCGGATGAGGTTGTTCCAACTCACGAGCATTCACCAGGTAAAGTGGAGGCTCCAACCTCATTGGAAACCATTGAATATCATCTGAGAGGCATCCAGGCAAACCTGGACATCATGAGAGAGCACCATTATGTAGATCAAAATGAATTGGTGGCCTACTTTAATGACATCCAAGTCTACCTCAATGAGACTTTGGATTTGCTTGAGAGTATCTGTCAAAACCATAGATGCCTCAACGATCGACTGCGTGTTTTGGAGGCCCGTTTGGAACACATTGATTTCCATATGAATGAACGGGTTGGCTCCCCTATAGGTCTCCACGAACTTCCACCTCACCACCCTCTATGATATTATTATCTCAAGTTCTTGGTCTTTTTTGTTGTGTTTTTGTTATGTAAGGCTAGTAAGCCTATCATAAATAATGGTTGTATGGTAGCATCTTCTGTTATCTCTAGCACCATTTTCTCTCCCCTTTGAATGTAACGAAGCTAAGTGGGGCATGTAGCCTATTTTTGTACTATGAATTTCACTAATGATAATATAATGTTGTTCCTTTGACCAACAAAAATAATGTGATATATATTTTCATTTTCATAATTAGATATTATTCTTTACATAAAACGTATTGCGCCCAAAGATGTTCTTTAGCCCAGTATGGTAGAGATGTTGTAATGTAATGTTTAAAATTTTGACTAAGTCAAATTACATTAAAAAAAAAAAAGATTAATGTAATGTAATGTAAACATTTTAACTCATTTAAAATAAAAGAAAAATAAAAATAATGAAATAAAAACAACCCTATAAAAATAAAATAAAAATAAAAATAAAAATGACCCATGGTATTCATGTAAAATATAGCCTATATGCTTCTGCTTGGCTAAGAGCTCGTCTTCCTCGGACGTAAGGAAACAGGTTAACGGCCCAAGACCCAGAGGCATCTGGCAGGAGTGAAAGCCTGCTCCCTTACGGACCACCAGCGGGTTATTACAGGTGGCGTGGTTTTCCTTGATAACAGTGATGAGTCAAACCGACATTCGCGGATAGCAGCCAGAGATGGCTGTCCTCACTGTTGGTTTGACACCTGAGTTTGATAGGTTTTGCCACCTTCGGAAAAAAAAAAAAAAGAATATAGCCTATATGCAAATGTCTTTTAGAGTGAAAAGATATTTGATCCCTCTCGGCACTTGGTAGATCCAAATTTAAGATAGATCTAGATTGGTTTACACCATATAACTTAACAAATTTCTATTTTATTAAACATAAAAAAAGTTCATCATATTGTATGCATCCATTGTTACCTAATATTAAAACTGTAAAACCTTTTAACAATCTTAGAAAATACACATAAATAAATAATCGAAGTGAAAATAAAAATATAATCATGAGCAATCTCAGTTAAAAAATGAGGTTGATGCCAAATTTATAAAATTAAAAAATGCTGACATTTATCTAAAAGTGCTCCAGCTAAGACCAGTTGACAAAAAAAGGCTACAAAACCTATCAGGTATTTATCTTTTTTCTTAGGCAATACTTAAGCATAAATATTTAAACGTAAAGAGTAATAAGAAAAACCCAAAAACATGAGATCATGAACTATATACAAAATTATATAAAAAATGAATGTAATTTAAAATGAATATAGGTTCAAGTTCCTCGTTACCTCTTAATTATCTAGAAGTGCTCCAGCGAAGATCAGTTGATGAAAAAAAATATATAGAACCTATGAAAACCTTCTAATTGTGGGTATTTATTTTTTTTCTTCATGCCAATATTTAAGTTTAAAGAGTAATAAGAAAAACCTTAGGAACATGATATCATGAACCACTTGCATAATTATATAAAAAGTGAATATAATTTAAAATGTATATAAGTTCAAGTTCCTTGTTACCTCTTAATGTTTTCTTTCAGAAAATATGAATTCACTTAATCTACGAATTAGAGTAGTGGATTTCTTTAAGTGCTACAAATAATGGAAATAATGTTAAAGTGGATCTCAATGAGGGAGAATAGTTGTGCATTAATATTACAAAGACACATTTATTTTCAAAAATTTTAAGATATTAATAATTTTCAATTGTTATTTTATAACTTTTTTTCTTTACAATTAATTATTTATTATTATTATTTATGTGAGTAGTTTTAATTAAATATCTAAAATTAAATTATTTATTATTATTTATGTGAGTAGTTTTAATTAAATATCTAAAATTAAATTATTTAACAAAAAAATGTGTAAGAAAATATCATGTTTACGACACTGACAATGATTTCTTATTTTACTTTTAGCAGTAGCATAAGCGAAATGCATTTAAATTCTAAGTATGACATCACTTAAAATAAATATATAGATATTTTTATTTAATAAATGATAGTTTTATAAAAATGTTAACAATATTTTTATTTATTCAATATCGTAAAAAATTCTTATCGTGTTAGTATAAAAGAAAGAATAATAAAATAAAATTCATAATATTAATAGAGCATACAATTATCACATCAACAGAAAGGTTTAGAGTGGGAAGTCTTATCATAGTAAGAAAAAACCATATTGAAAATGTTCTTTATTAGATTACAAATAATTTAGTAATGATTAGAGATATGACTTTTTATAAAAAAAAAATCTTATGATAGATATATTTGTTCAAACCCAATAATTCATTATTCATAACATGATCACATATGATACTCATTTAACACTTAAAATGTCAAGGATTCTTATAATACCCTAAATGCTTAAGAATCCTGGGACATTGAACCTAGGGCATGGAGAACACACACGACAATGAAAGAATTAAATACACTTGGGAAACCGATGTTGAGTGACATGTAAACTATCGTAGATGTTGTTGTTTAGGATTTTAGAGAATATCCTCACACTAATCCCACAATAAGGTAATTTCTCTTGACAAAAAAAATAGGTAAATAAAAGGGGTGGTACTTGTGTTCTTTCTAAATTTCCAAGTTATATTAAGAACCAAAATAACATTGAATGAGAAAGTAATTGAAGAAAATAAAGGGAGGATATACTCGATATTGGTGCCATGTTGATATATCTCTTGGTGTATCCTAGGATGAAATAATGTAAGCCAGTTTTCTTGAGTGACCTACACATTCAAACAAAGGGATAGATATAATTCTATGTGTATCAATTTAATTCAAAATATCTTCTTAAATTTTTATTAGCACAAACTCAATTTAGATATAATGAAAAGTGAGCCTAAAACCACAGTATAAAATCATCAAAAATTGTCATTATGAAATATAGAGTTCAGGGATGCTGGTGGAGAGGAGATGATGCATGAGGGGAATAAGGATATTGTTAAATGAAGGGAATTACAAAAGGTGGAGAATGTGTTTCTCTAATACCCTCACACACATGGTTTGTCCTTTCCAAGACAAACTCTACAACAAATAGCAATCCAAGATCCAAGCATTGTAGTTAGCAAACAAAAGGCCACTTATAAAAGAATAAACAGTCAATGCAACAAGCCATTTATTATTAGCTTTATAGTTTCCATGGATTCCCCTAGGCATGAGATGTAGAAATTAATAGAAATTTGCTACTACTGATGAATTTGAACTGAAAACAAGAGATTACAAATTTCCTCTACAATTTCATGGAATGAAAATCATAATTTAGAAACACATGCAACCATTAAAAGCACAAGAACACAATGATTTATAGTGGAACCCAACTAAGAAAAACCCTTGCAAATCAGATGATAATGAGAAACTATTACAATGTCTTGCTTCAACTCTGAAGGACACCTGCACTGTAAACTTGTTATCCTACTGATTGTCCTTCTCTAGCCAACACTTTGCAAATTCAAGCCTCCAGCTTCCTCCTATTTCCTTGCACAATCTTTGAGGAAATTAGCTTCTAAAAGATAGGATAATTCCCTATTTCCTTGCACAAATCCCAAGGAATTGATCACCTTCTTAACTGCCAAGCTTGTACACTTAAATAGTATATAATTGATGATTACAATGTGCCTTTTCCTTCACTCCAGCCTAGCAATTCAAATTTCATGCATGTTAGGGCTATTTTTAGTTGATTGACTAGTTTAACTAAGAGATCACTGAGTTAACAACAATTCTACTATTCAAATGACCTTCAACTGACTCAATTAATTACTTGAGCTCAATTAAATAAATTAAATTGAAAATAATTGAAATAAATTGCTAAATTTTAGCAATCACTACCTACACAACTCTACTTAGAGCTTATAACCCGAATTTACTAACCTAACTAGTAGACAAGGCCATGTCACTTTAACTAAATACAATCCAAGTCATCCTGCTAATGTGGAAAAATGAATTACTCAATTTGACTAAGGAATAAGTCAAATTGAGCCTTTCTTGCTACAATTTCTAAATCCCTCTTAAAAAAGAAGAGAATTTTCACCACCCCTATCCTACACATGTGGAATTCAAATTTACCTCTTGATAATGCCTTTGTCAAGATATATACATCCTACTCCTTAGTTGGAATGTACTTTAGCATCATAATTATCCTCTACACATAATCCTGCAAGTGATGGTACCTGATATCAATGTGCTTGGACTTGTTATAAAATATTGGATTCTCAGATAATTTAATACAACTCTGATTATCACAATAAATCACCTTCAAATTCATCTCTTGAATGAAAAGATCCAAAAGTATTTCCCTCATCCATATGGCCTCACATGTTACTTAACCCTCTGCCATGTATTCAACCTCTACTATGTTGAGTTACACAAACCTTTGTTTCATGCTATACCAGGAAATAGTTGCAAACCCAACACTAAAGATAACACCTAAAGTACTTTCCATGTTTGATGAACTCCCTTCCTAATATGCATCAATGAAGACTTGGAGCTTCACTATGTTGGTTGGTGGAATTGTAGATTCAATTCACAACATTTACTTATCAAACCAGGGCCTTGTAGACTTCGAGGCATAGAAAAAACAATGCCAAAGGTTTTGGACAAATTCTGTAAATCATATCTCTATCCTGACAATTAAATTAATCAGGTTCAAAAAGGCTTCAAATAATGTCCTTGACTACTATTCCTGCATTGTTCACGTAGTAACACCAAAACCACTCCAGAAACTAGATCTCCACACAAAATAACAATCATAAACTTTTCAAAAACATTTCATATCAAAACAAATGAACTCAGGATTCAATGGCATAAACAATCAAATTAAAACTTTGTTCTTGTACAAAACAACCATTCGAAATATTTTATTTTTGTACTTCAATCAAACTTTGTTCTTGCACTCTCAAAAGATTATGTTCCTACAGAAAAGACATTGTGTGACAAACTAGTTATTCTGGTGTGAAATAAAAGCTTGCTTAAATTAAAAGTGAATTCTCAGACTCAACACACATTTTTTTGTGACTGACAACCAAATCTTGGCATGGAATAGAAACTTCATCAAACAAAAAGGAAATGTTTCACACCTATGCATGCAAGATAAAAGAATACCTCACCATCAAATTCCACCATACATTGCTCCTGTTTAATCAATACCCTCGTTCAAGATAAATATATGTTTATGCAAGAATATGATATAATTTACCTAGAATAAGGAACTTAGAATGATAGTTTAATAACAAAGGAAACTTTGTTCCTGCACTGAAAGTCTTAAGGAAGCTAAGTTGTTATACTGGGCTTCACAGAACTAGTGACACTGTGTATCATTTAGATCATAAAAATTTACAGAAGAGAGTAAACCCACTCACTAATATGTAATTTCATACAGAGATCCTTAAGGTTTTTAACACAATATCATTAGTCATCATTCATTTACCAGGAGCGATATTCGATGTGTGTCAATCAAACTTAAATATGCATATTCTAGTTTTCAAACTAAATCTTCAATTCGAAAAAGGTATTTTTCACCATCAACCCAATCTCCAAGCCTCATTTCATTATCAGATAAAAGAAATATTACAAAACTACATGCTATGATTTAAACCTTTGTTCAAGAAATAACTTCAAAAGTGAAAAAATACACTTTCAAATTTGAATCATTACTATGTCTCATAAAGAATGCCCATGATTTCTAAACATTTAATTCAAGAAATAACTCTTAAAAATGAATATAAATCTCAAATCTGAGTCATTACCATTCCTCAGAAATAATGCACAATGTTTCTTGTTGTTTCACACACACCCAACACAAGAAATCAAAAATGCACACACACATACACACACCATCTTCAACACATAATTTATCACACAACAAACAATTTAAGGGAGAACAAGTTGGGTTGGTTGAGCCCTAGCCAATCAGCTCGTTTCCCTTTGAGAAAAGAAAATAACTTATTGGAGATAGATTAAAAATATACAAGAAAACAAAATAATCTCATGAACCTGGAATTAAGCTCCTTTTATTGATCAAAATGTCTATGCTCCATACATTCAATGTAATAACAGATCTAGATCCAGAGGAAGTTATGACAATACATGCCTTCAAAGTATCAACACAAGAAATTTTCCATGGTATCAGTAACCTATATATTCTTGTATCTAGATATATATACATTTTACACAAGCTCTTGGCCATATCAAGCCAGACACAAAAATACATCTTGTTACCAACTGACTCCTAACAATAGAAACCCTTGCATATGTTGTTTTACTCGAACCATTTGCAGGAAGCTAATAAAAAAATCTATGTTGAAGACTAGGAGTAGAATCGCGTGATTCCTTCATTGATAGCTCACATCAAATTCTCCGTCAAATTGTCAAATCCAACGGTCTCCCTTCTTTAGTGCAGGAATATCAGGATATGATCGTCTTGTACCATAACAATTTGATTTTGAAATTAGTGACAACCATTACAAGAGATATTTTAGGTAACATGATGGTAAGCTTTGGGTTAAAATATTAATCTATTTGACCCTGTTAATATAGATAAGAAAACATTTATCCATTATACCCAAAGAAACATAAGAGAGGTTAAAAATGTATGCATGGAGGCTTGTTTGATTTGTGTAACAGAGGTTAAGGCAGGGGTATTTGGGTACAAATTAGAACAATTATAGGGCCTAACATTCCCCCAACCTCATCTTGTTGTGTGTCCTCACACAACTGCTTACTAAACTCTGCAAAAAATATAAATTTGAAATCCCGCCTCTTCATTTTTGAATTTGAATATTAATTTCCAAGCCTTCACCTTGGATCTTATTTACTTGTCTTTTGAACCTCTTGGCATGAGTTTTCATGTAGGTCGCTTGAATTTTCTATGTCTTAACTTCCTCCTTCATTCCAACCACCCTTACAAGAAACTCTTGGTTTCTAGTTGTCAATGTGGCATTCTGAGTTTTAATACACCTACTCAACACCTCCAACTCTCGAACTTGTTGTCTTATTTTTTTATTTTCCTCTAACTTATTCACACGAGGTACATCAGGAACAAGGTTCTTCAATTATTTCTACTTCTGCTCATGAAATTTTCTTTGTTTCTGCATTTTTTTCATTACATATGCAAGAGGAGTAGATTCCTCGTGCTCTTCCTCCCTCTGTTCCTGAATTCCTTCGTGGACCACATTTTTCTTTTTAAATTTTCTCATTATAGACACCATAGGAGTATCATCCTCATGTTCTTCTTCTTGTCGCACGTCACTGGTAACAGGGGTACCCATTGCTGATACTCTTGTTAAAAGAGAGAGATTTTTTTCATCAAGCCCGTGCTTCTTTCGGAAAACTGAAACCTTATCACTAAACATTCCATCATTTCTTTCAGTGATATCCAATGGAGGCTCTCCCAATGAAGCACCATCTAATTCAGAATACCTATTGACTTTAACTTCAGGCAAACTAGGAGATCTTGATGTCTTCCGACGAGAATAAGTATGACATCTTTTTAGTAACCCTTGTGTTATCCTTCGGGGTGGTTCTAGCACAACAACTTCAGGGGTCACACTCTTCTTCGCTTTCTGACTCTTTTGCTCCTGTTGTTCCAGATGCTGAGGTCAAACGATCCTAGACTCCTTAACCTTTTTAGATTATTCTCCTTGTTGTTTTTATTATTTCTGAAGCGCAGTAACCCTAGATTCCTTAGCCTTCCCGTGTTTCTTTCCATGCTAACTCTTTTATGCTAATGACCTTCATGACTCCTCCACTTTGATTTATATCCAAGAATTTCTCCCAAGTAAAACCCTTGTTCTTCAATTCCTCACTGATTAAAATTTTTATCAACCCGTAATGACACAACTTATAGCCTACCTGATCCTCTGAAGTTTTCTGGACACTCCTAGACATCCTTTCTAGGCTCTTTAATAAGAAATATGGAAAATTAATTAACTTGTTGGACTCAAAGTGCATCAGGAGACGAATGTGATAAAGGTAAGTCATGGATTGCCTACCTTCACAAGTTAGGAATTTCTATAAGATAAACAACAAATGTTTCCATTTCTCAATCATTTCACTCCTTTCCACTCCCTTCTTCCAATCAATTGTACATATTGTCTCTACCAGAAACTAGCAACAAACTCTTTTCACTATTTCTCTTTTTTAAAACCATTGTTCCCTTGTGACAAGAAGCTCAGTGGCCTAGGTGATGAATTTCTCTGTCAATTTGAATATTAATGAGCCTATGGTCACCATATTCCCATCAAAATTCTGTGCAAAATCCTTGGTGACCCCTGAATCATAGCCATTAAACTTGTATAGGAAGGGAAGCCATCCCGCTTCTTGAAAAATGGGAAGGATAACTTCATATTCTACTTTTCCCTCGACTTCTTTGACAGAGAATGGTTCTATTCGCATTGGTGCCATGGTACCTATGATGCCAATGCAACCTATAATTATAAAACTTTCGATAATTCAAATAACTTCGATGCTTGCATTCACAGATCTACATAATACTATAATGAAATTTGAATGGTGTAAGAATGACTTCATTTTAAGGCTCGCATTATTCCTGTGTCATGCATTCATTTGAAATACGAGCTCCTTCCATGTCCCAATTCCTGCACTAACACCTCATGCTTAACCCCTTATTACTCAAGATAATAGTTATGACCCACGAGGTTATGGGATTCAGTTAAAAACAATTAATTCGGTAAAGTTTCCAAAACATGCATAAAATAATGATTAGCACCAGCACTTAAAATATAATGGTCATAAAAGTCATAATTCCAAGGATAAATATTTGGATGGTATATAGTGGCGAATTCTCACACGATGGGAGGGAATATGTTTAGTGGTGGTATTAGAACATAATGACAAGGATAAGCAAGATGGCCTCCATACATGCATTTCAACCTTCATGATGATATTCCATGGGGATGGATGTTACTTATAATGATAAGAGGTCACCTAGATTTTATGTTAATTTTATGCTAGCCATTCATATTCCTTCAGAACCCTTAACAATAATGGCCACTTTAAAGATGAAGGTTTAGTTACTCATGCCCAGGATAAAGTCATAATTTTTTATACATATAATTGTCATAAAAAAATGACCCATCCCTATGACACTCGAAAAGGAAATTATTACACTTTATTAAAATCAATTCATACGGAAAATTTTAGCACTATCGTAAAAAAAATCAACCCATGACGTGATAAAAAATATTCTTGCACTGTAGCAAAAATAATTCTCGCACTGTGCTATGAAGAGTTTCAATATAGTAATGAAAAATGATTCCTTTATTGTGTTGATAAAATTCTTGCAATTGCACTTGTTATAAAAATGATTCCTATACTATAGTGACCAATCAGTTTGCCTTTGAAGAATTTATGCTGGACTATATAAAAAACAAATTGCAGAGCTAAGGAGGATTAATCGTGAGGGTCTGATGTTACTATGCTTTGGTCCTGAAATATACAAGGCTTCAAAGATGCCAAAACCTAAAAAATAAGAGGGAAAAAAAGAAGAAGTGGGATGGGGATATTACATAAGAAAAGGGAAGGAAAATCATCAAGGACACTTAAAATAAGGTAGATTGATACAAAGGGAGATAAGAAAAAGGGACAAGGGGAAAAAATTAAGGGTACAAGAGGGAAAAAATAGATGTGGGAATAAGGAATTAATAGAAGAATAGGGAGGGCATCATTATATGTTAAGGAATAAAGATGTAATCAGAGAGAAAATTCAGAAAAGGGAGAGGAAGAAAGACAAAGTATCCACCTTGAATAGTTGGTCCCTCCATCAAATAATGTTGTGACCTGTGTAAATCAATTAACCACAATAGGATTTTTTATGCCACCTCCTTAAAGTATTATCGTGCTACTTTCTCTGAACTTTAATAAGGGTTGAGCTTCTGCTATCACCAGAATTCCCTGAAGAAACATGCTTCTTCTTAGAAGTAAGTTATTCATGCATTCAAATTCAAGTGGCATCCCATTTTATTAAAAAGGAACTTGTCTGCCAGTGAGTTGGTTTTCAGGCAGACCCCTACACAACTTTGCTAGCAAGCTAGTTTTCACAGTCATGTGGTATTATTGTTATTATTATTATTTTTTTTTTGTTTCTTTTGTTCAATTATTCTAGGAAAAGAGTAGATCAAAAGATACCCACAACAGGTTGGTACTCTCCCCTACCTACCATTTTCAAATCTGACTGTTGTTGAACTTGATGCATGAAATCTTCCTTGGTGGTGGGATGAAGATATACTCTAAGCCTATGTCCATTCACCAAGAAAATAATACCCTATCCATCAATGGTTTTTATCTCCACTGCTCCATTCTCAAAGAATTCGACCACTTCGTAAGAGCCCAACCAACGTGTATGAAGCTTTCCCTTACAATTTTTAAACTTTGAATCATAGAAAAGCACCCAATTACTCGGTTGGAGCTGCTTTTTCTTGATTAACTGGTCATGCCATTTACTGTGTTGTTTTTGCATCAAGTTAGTCTATTGAACAACATTCCTTCTCATCTCATTAATTTCACTCAACTACAAAAGGCACTACTATTGTGCTTCCACGAGATCTAATCCAAACTACACTGCAGTTCTAAAGGTCTTAATATGGAATTCAATCGACAACAATACTTGTTTCCCGTACACCAAATCATAAGGTGTATGACCTGTGTTGTTCCTCCAAGTAGTTCTATAAGCCCATAATGCCTCTAGTAATCTATTTTGCCAATCCTTTTTATGAAGATTTATTCTTTTTGTAAGGATGGATTCAATCATCTTATTTGTAGATTCTACTTGACCATTTGCCTGTGGGTGGTACGATGTAGACTTCTTGTTATGAATCCTGTATTGATTTACAATTCCTTTTACCATATTAGAAACAAAATGAGATCCATTGTTAGTAACAATTTCTTGTGGAACACCAAATCAAGTAAAAATTTCATTAAATAAGAAATCAACAACAACTCTTTTAGTAGCATAAGAAACAACTCTAGCTTCTACCCATTTTGTTACAAAATATGTACAAACCAAGATATGTCTTTTATTTAAAGATGTTGGGGCTATGGGTCCCACAAAGTCAATGGCCCATTTTTCAAAGGGCTCTAACATTACCTGAGGGCATAAAGGAATTTCATTGTCTTGACCAGGTTGGCCCATTTTCTAACAGTTATCACAATGCTTAACATATTGTTTGGCATCCTTAAACAAGGAAGGTCAAAAGTAGCTAGTGGGAAGGATTTTATATGTTGTCATTTTGTAAGAAAAATGGCCTCCATAAGGCTCATCATGGGCGAATCTTATGATATCAAGCACATCCTCTTCTCTTACACATCTATGAATAATAATATCAGGTCCTGTGTAAAAAAGATCTCCTTGAATTCAGGAGTATGAAGCATTATTCTGAATTATCATCCACATTTATCTAGTGGATAGGTGTGGTGGTGTTTTTACCATGACAATATAATTGGCTATATCATAAAACCAGGGGGAGTTTGTTGAAACAATAAAAATATGTTGATCGGGAAATGAATCATCTACAGGAATTTCTTAACAAATATTATTCAATCTAGAAAGGTAATTGGCTACTACGTTTGATTTTCCTGGCCTATTAATTATGGTAACACTGAATTACTGTAGTAAAAGAAACCACCTAGTTATCCTACCACTATTTAAAGGTTTGTTCATCAAATATTTTATAGTCGAGTGATCAGTGTGTATAAATACTTCATATCCTGTAATATAGTGTCTGAATTTATTAATAGAAAAAAACCACAACTAGGAAATTTTTCTACGTTACTGCATATTTAAGCTCAAAAGATGAAAAGTTTTTACTGACAAAGTGGATGGCATAGGATTGTTGATTTTCTTCTTTTTCCAATGTTGCACCAATGGTAGTATCTAAGGCATTTGAGGAGATGTGGAATGGGAGGGACCAATTAGGTTCCCTCGGGACTAGTGCCTGTACTAATCTCTCCTTCAGATTCTCAAAATCCTATTAGCAAGCCTCAGTCCAAGAGAAATCACTATCCTTAGCTAATAATCGGAAAGGGGGGGTAGCTATCCTAGAAAAATTCTCAATGAAGACCCTTGCTGCACTAACAAGTGCTGAGCATCTTAAATTTTCGGGCAGAGATGAGTCAAATGATCTCCACTGTACAACTTGCATGGAAATTTAACCTTCTTCTTAGACTCTTTTCTACCCTCATCGGCACCATTGCCGGGCTTATTTTCATTACCCTTCCCTTCCTGATTCTTCTTTTTACCTCATCCCTTCTTCTTCCCATCGGATTGTTGATTTCCTTTAGGGTTAGAGGCCTAGACGACATTTATGGACGAAGGTTGGGAAGATGAAGGAGTGGATGGTGCAGCCTGATTGGGAGAAGTAGTTTGTAGAGATAACTGTTGCAATTGGTTCAAGAGGTTCACCATATTGGCATCAACCAATCCAACTAACCATCAATGTGAGGGCTTAGCTTCATTTTGGCTACATCAATCGTGGATCTAGGAGCATCAGGCAAGATTTTTTGAAGAGTCCCAAACTGAGAATATATCAGTTCTAACTGCTAGGCACGAAAGATAGCCTGCTCTTCTGAATAGACGCCGAACATAGAAACATCCTTGGAGATCTTGGGTTGTAATGATTTTAAAAACCATTCAAGACAAAATTCAGGTGGAATTTTGGCTTTGATGAGCCTCTTTCTCCATCTCCATTCCTGGATATGATCTAAAATGTGAGTAGTCATGTCCTAATGAAAATTGGCCAGAAGTTTAGTTCCGACTTCATAATGGACAGGCAACTGAAAATGGTTTAAGAAAATGTTAGCCAAATCGGCGAAAGAAGTAAAAGTGCCCCCTGGAAACTCTATATACCACTTAGCCACATTTCCTATTAAGGTGCGCTGAAATAACCTCAACCTGATCAAATCATCGATCAGGGAGTTTGATGAGCACCATAAATGGAATGTGGTTACATGGTCGCTCGGGTCTTCACCATTCTTCCCTTTGAATTTTGGAATATCTGATGGAAGTTTGGTTGGGATCAGAGGCCAAGCTGAATTGTATCTAATTGGATCATTTTTCAACTTAGTCAAGTCTGGCAGATTAAGCGTGGCCAAAAACGGAAGTCGTGGAGGACCTTGGGGATTCCACCCAGATGGGGTGGGGTTCCCAAAAGTCTGAAAAGAATGACCTAGGTTTTGAAAGGCACCAGGTTGCCCGAAGTAACTAGTAGAACCTACTGGACCAAAAGGTGACCCTTGTGGTCCAGCAAAACTCGGAGTTTGACCAACTCCAGCTGTAAATCCTCCATAACCGGTAAAGTTTCCCCCTAACGAAGTATTGTAAGGAGCTGACAACCCCTGGTAAGGGTTCCAAGCATTAGCTAAGGGTGGAAAACTTTGAAATGAATTGACCAAGGAGTACGACACATTCCCTTGTTGGCCGAAAATGGATTCCTAGCTCCTATCCCACTAACCGCAGGGTTTGTCCAACTCTGAAAGGGATTGCTGCCTTGACTTGTAAAAGGAAAAGGCATAGATCCTACTGTCAGATTGGAATGTGGTATATGACCACTTCCAAATGGGAAACCCTGAAAATAAGCCGATCCACTCATCATGGACGTGGAGGTGGTTGATGGTACATTAATGGAACTAAAGGAATACCTTGAGAGGGCATTCCAATAGGAAAAAATCCAAAACTGGATGCATTAGCTTGGGAACTTCCACTCGTCGATGGAATGGAAGTAGACCCAAATAAGGATGTGCTGGCAGTAGACCCAAATAAGGATGTAGAAGGGATGGAAATAGTTCCTCCCCCTTGCACTGATATGGGAGTCTGCATACTCGTAGCACTCGTGGTGGATGCCATGCTTCCAGCAGCGGTCATCAAATGGATAGATGTGTGTGGACTTGGGCTTGAAGGCCTATGATTCAAAGTTCCAATGTATAACAATATGTTTGGATGATCAGGAGGGAGAGGAGAATTCGAAGCCACAACCGACTCTGAAAGCTCTTCCACTTCAATATTATCTTCCGACTGGAAGAGTACTCGAGAAAGAACTGGTGTGTTCCTCTCTAACTCTGTAGTAGTACCAGGTCTATCTTGTGAACTAATGCCCCCAAGCAGAGGATCAATCTCCGATGCGCCTACTGCCACTAGTTGAAAACCACTAGCAGAATTGCTCCTACGCCTTCTAGGAGAAGGCTCTGGACTCGCAGGTGAAAGCCCACGAAGTCTACAGGACCATCAAGGTGGTCGATCAGCCACTTTGAATTATTTTTATAAGATCTACTTAAAGACTCAAGAAAATTGAAAGCTAGGCTGACTAGGAGCACAAAACACACACTAAAAATGTCCCTAAAGAGATTAGCAATCAAACAACTTCCAAGTATTTCTGCTCCAGGTGATTAGGACCGGACACCAAAATACAAGAAAGTTAATAATAAGGGCCTTTCAAAAATAGACTGGGGTAATTACACCCTAGGTCTACTAGTGAAGGTATCAGAGGTAGTTACGTTGACCTCCAGACAACAGCCTTTGCTGATGCAAGCCCCCAAGCTTTGCAAGGGTGCCCTCCAGAAGTACTGCTGAACGTGATGCAATGTCAACCTCAGGTGCCATGGGATTCCCCTCCGCAGCCACCTGTGTAGATCCCTAGGATTGGCAACTAAAGACACCAACTCGTATCAGAAGCCAGGCAGAATAGTCGTGAGGTAAGATCCGACAAGTAAGAGAGGGGGTATCTCTTGTCCTTATCTTAAAAAACGCTCGTGCTTAACTCCCAGTCGCAGAGCCTTCCCGGTCTCCCTAACGCTATTGGATTTCACTCTTTAATCAGACTTCTATGTTTTAAAATTTGGAGTGGCCTTGGAGAGTTTACTCTCCTCTCGCCTAATCCAAGGCCCTAAATAAACTTAAAACTTGTTGGTGTATTCTGATGACAATACAGAAAGTTCTAGTTTATTTTATTAAGCGCTTGATTTTAAGTGGTTGTTCTTTTAAGTCAAAGGGACAATATGGAAATGAAACCGATGGTGTTTGTATGATGCAAAAGAAATTAATGAAAAACTAACTTATATGAAATGCACTTGTTTGTTCTTCGATGAAAAGCAACTTCTACTTGGGTTCTAAGAAACTTTTATAAAGCAAAAAAAAATTCCTTTTCTTTTCTTATAGCAGACTTCACGCTCACAAAAACTAAAAAAGACTATTGATGCTTTAATAATTCAAAACTACCCGAATGCAAGGTGTACATGATAATGCAAGATTCTAGATTACTCTAAAAAGAAATGAAAGTAATTGTTTATAAGCCAACTTAAGTGTTTGAAAAGAATATGAATTTTGAATACAAAATCTTCCCCAAACAAGAAGGACTAATCAAAAAGATCACAAATCACTCTCAAAAACCAAAAGAAACCAAAATCAAACTTGGCAAAAGAAAGCAAAAAACAATGTTTTTTAATAACTTTTCTTTTTCAAGAAACAATGAAAACAACTTTTCAAAAGCACTCAAAATTCTACTAAAGACTCAAAGACCGAAAGCAAAGCACAACGAAACTTTGTAAGTTACCAATTCAACACGAATGAAAACTTGAACAAAAAAGGGTTTCAACTTGCACTAAACGATCCAAAAGCAGCAAAAGAGCTTTGAGAAACTAACCAAGAAGTCAAGAAAGAAACACTTTCAAATTCACCAAAAAGAAACTTTCGAAAAGCAAGAAAAGGTGTAAGGCCACAAAATGATGGGAAGTAAAGCGAGTAGACAAATAATCAAGTTTGACACAAAGATTGAGAACAATCTGTTGTTCCAGAAGACCAGAACAACCAAGAACCTCAACAAGAAGCCTTGTGTGTTCAAACACAAATCATAAAACTCACGCAAAATAAAACCTAGGCCAAAAATATTTTCAAATCAGGAGAGAATTCAAAACAGTAAGCTCACTGAATAATTAAAATCTAGAGACAAAAACTAACTACTCAGAAACCAAACAGAGCAAGAAACAAATCTTTCTGGGCAGAAAGATTAAAAAAAGCATGCAAAAAATGGTATATGTGACTGTGTCTCTACACAGGAGCGTGTACACGCGCTTCTAACAAAAGAAACTCGTGTATACATGGTTCCAATTCACAGAAACAAGCATGTGTACGCTTCTGTAAACAAAAAAATATGTGTATACTAAGTTTTACAAGAAAAATAAAAAACAAGGCTTGATAAAAAAGATCAGATTTGAGGTTTGAGTTCCTATAGGAGCAGGCAATACTGACACAGCAAGCAAACCAAGAACTAAGCCCTGATTGACACTGAACAACCCAAAATAGGAATAACAAGATTGTTATCCCCAACGAAGTCACCAATTCTATTACGGGAATAAGTGCCGTAGAGCTTTGGGACAGAACCCCAACAAAGCAAGAGTAATCTACAGCAAGAAACATGCATACAACTCAGGCAACATGCATAAATAAATAAACTATGCAAGGATGAACATACCCGGATGTCCTTCGTTTGGGTAGTTCCAGCCAGGGTTCAAACCCTCTGCAAATCCTGGTGATCTTCAAATCTACAAATCAACCAATTTGAATACGCATAACAGCATATAGATAAAGAATTTTGATGGAATCAACTTTATATCATATAAGTAAATGGTTAGTTATACATCAAAATAATCATTCATACATGAACCATAACAATAACATCTGATGCATAAACAAAGTTGATCTTAAGAATAAGGCAACATTTCTTCTTATTGTAGAAAACTATAATAAACATGGAAATAGTTCACCTGAGTCTTCCTCTTCCGGCTCCAAGCGGAACCGTCCTCCAGGTCCATCCAATCCCAGTCTTCAACAACCTCCTTCCATAACCAATACCATGATATCTCAAGCAAGTAGGAGAATATCAACACTCAAGGAAACAAGGGTTTCCTGGACTTGGGGAAGTGCTTGAAGCACAGGGATACTTCAGACTTGATCAAGGGATAATCTCAGTATAGTAATTCTATCTCTTCTATCCTCCTTAAGGCCTTCCCATATAAGTCTTTTTATACTTCTCCCAAATTAGTTTTTTAGTTGGGAAATAGTTGGGAACAGTTGGACCATGGGCACTAGGAGGTAATCAATAGGTAAAACCCGTGAACTCTACCCATAGTTAAGGAAATTTAATTTTTTTAAGTGTTTTAACACATACACGGGTTTGGTATTGACTAACCCACATGTACATGCTTTTATCACAGGGAAAAGTAGCGTACACAGAGTAAAACATTGTTTTTTAAAATATTGGACCAAGTCTGGAAGGAGGGGTTGCCCTAGGCCATAAACCAAGCATTACAAATACCAAGGGTGATATTTGGAGCTATAACATGTAGCTAATGCAATAATTAATATATTTGTATTTAAGTTAGCTACAGGTGCAAAGGTTTCATCTTAATTAATTCCCTATTTTTTTGAGTAACCTTTAGCAACCAATCTGGCTTTATATAGATCTACACTTCCATCAACATTGAATTTGGCTTTGAATGACCATTTGGATCCTATGGGTACTTTATTTTCAGGTAATTTGTTAATTCTCAATTATCATTTTTCATTATAGGCTCATACTCTTCCTTCATTGCATTTCTCCATTCTTTATGCTCATTATCCTGTTTAAAATTCAAAGGTTCTATGACATTCATTACTTTTGTCATTAAGGCATGGTCTTTATACCTTATGGATAAATGATTTTGGTGTGATGATCTCCTTGGTGCTTCATTTCTTTCATTTCTTCTCTTGCTTGATGTGTCCATATCATTGGATTCTTCTTCATATTTATGTTTATGTTTATCATTTTCTTCTTCCTTGACATCATCACAATCTTGAGGAATATGCCATGCATTGTAGCTATCATCCTTATGACCTTCATCTGCATGCTCATGAAACATCACATATCTACTTTAAAAAGCTTTATGTGATTATATTCCTTATATGCTTTATGATCATAACAATGACCAATGAAAATACACTTGAAAGCTTTTGCATAAAGTTTTCCCCTATCTTCTTTCAAAACATGAGAGAAGGATTTGCTTCCAAATATTCTTAAATGACTTGCTGTTGGTTTATAACCATAACGAGCTTCAAAGGGAGTCTTATGTTCTAAACTTTTATTGGGGATTCTATTTTTCAAATAAACTGTAGTACTAACAACTTCAACACAAAATGCATTAGTAAGGTTTTTCCATTTGATCATGCTGCATGCACATTCTACTAAGGTTCTATTCTTTCTTTCAGCTACTCCATTTTGTTGTAGAGTATGTGGCACCACATACTATTGTATAATTCCATGGGCTCTACAGTGCTTGACAAATGCACTTGATGTATATTCTCCCCCTTGATTTTATCGAAAAATCTTGATGTATTGGCCTATTTGCTTCTCAACCAAGTTTTTAAATTCTTTAAAGTATTCAAATACATCACTTTTCTTTCTCATGAAATAAACCCATGTATATTTTGTGCAATCATCAATAAAGATAAAAAATAATATGCTCCACCTAATGATCTTATCTACATAGGCCCACACATATTTGTATGCACAAGTTCAAGAATACCCCTTTTTATTCTATCTGTATGAGTAGGGAACTCTTCCTTTTGCATCTTCCCTAATGCACAACCTTCACATGCAAAATATGCATTCTTAAGCAATGGAAGTCCCTCTACCATTATTTGTTTATGAAGTAGCAAAAATTCATGATAATTAAGACGACCATACCTTTGATACGAAAGGGATTATGTTGTCATGGTCATGGATTCCAATGCTTGATGATTTTTACTTTTCACATCAATCGTGTATTAGCATTCAGTTCCTGCACTTGTTGCAATAACCTTGAAGCTATCCTGCATATCTTTTACCACATAATGTGAATTTACAAAGTTTACCTTTATATTATGATTTGTTATAGTGGAAACTAAAATTAGTTTTTTCTTAATTTTAGGCACATACATCATGTTGTGAATTTGTTTTACGCTACCAGTTGGTAATTCTATAGACACATCACCATATCCCTTAATTTGGTGTGAATGACCATCCCTAAGATATATATTTCCACCATTGTTAGTTTCAATGAAATTTTCAAAACAATGATTATTATAAGAAATGTGAATGGAGGCTCCATAATCAATAAACCATGCATTTGAAACATTAGTCTCAACAAATAGTGCAACATATAAAATCAACAGTCTAATATTTTTGAAGTCACCATTCATTGCTTCTCCTCGATTAGCAAAATCACTAGTGTGCATTTTGTTTCTATTTTTATATTCATGGTACTTTCGTTTGAAACAATCTCTAGATTAGTGCCCAAGTTTTCCATAGTAATGACATTTAATTCTAACCTTAGCCTTTGGAGGTGTCATACCTTGTTGTGGCTTTCTAAATGGCGGCTTTCCATTTTATGGCTTTCCATGTGGTGGCTTTCCTCCTTTTCTTCCTTCCCATGACTTTCCTTTGAAAGGATCTTTCCCTTTCACCATTAGTGCCAAATCAAAACTTTGAGGTCTAAGGTTATTTTTCCTTTCTTCCTCTTGCATGAATATGCTTGCCAACTGATCAAAAATGGGAGCTTTCTCCCTTGCTGCAAGGCCTATAATGAATATATGGTATTCATCTACCATTGTATTTAGGGTTATAGTTACAAGATCAATGGTAGATACCATTTCTCCTATATCTCCAAGCTTATCTTTAAGGTATTTAATTCTCAAAATGAAGTTACTAACGATTTCATTTTCTTACGTCTTAATGGAAAGGAGCTTACCATTTAGAGGGAGAACTCAATTTGTATTCTTTAACTCATAGAAGTCTTTGAGTGTTTTCCACGTTTCATTGGAGGTCTTGTAATCTCAAATATGGGGAATAATGTTGTCCTTTATGGAAATTCTGAACATTACCTTTACCTTAGTCTCTCGCCTATCCTAATCTTGAAATGATGCAGATGTGGCTCCTTTGTCAGCATTAGGCTTCACTTCATTGCCATATGCTATCGACCAAACCAAACATTGTAACTTTCCATCAATGTCTACAATTTAAACTTCCAATTTACATAATTGGCACCATCTAACTTTGTTTCTTCAATTAGATAAGGGGTTAGCCATCTTAATAAGCATAAACCAAAAATGACTCTCTTATACCAACAAATTACCCTCACAAAACCAAGGGATGTTGTAAATCACGAGAAAATAAAATCGCAACTTTAAGACATTTCCTAAAGGAAAAAAAAGAATTTAATTTCCACGAAACTCAAG
Organism: Pinus tabuliformis; assembly: GCA_031772625.1. Lineage (NCBI taxonomy): Eukaryota > Viridiplantae > Streptophyta > Pinopsida > Pinales > Pinaceae > Pinus > Pinus tabuliformis. The sequence goes on from CM062810.1 coordinate 828,590,456, forward strand.
TCGCGAGAGCTCCCATGCTTCATACAATTCTCTCTCCTTCACCTCACACAACTCCAATACTAGAATTCACACAACTTCCACAGGCCTCTCCTGGCACCATTTTTTTATTGTGCACGTAGCTCAACTTCATGTAGATGTAGAAAATGGTTTTTGTGACGAGGTAAGAACCATTATGACCTTATTTATTGCCATTGAACATTAGGGATAGCTCCTGTGTGAACTTGAATATCATAGGATGCCAGTTATTGAAATCTAAAACCACATTTTTCAGCCAACTCCACCACTCAGTTGTGGATTGTTTTTTGTGGTCATATGGTGTTTCTTGGGCCTAAAAAAAAATTCATCTACACTTCTTGTATGCCACTCAACTCTGTAAAGAATTTCAACGCAGCCACTCCATAGGGTTTTATGCAAGCCCATAGGCAACAGATCAACCCTCTACTTTACACACAAGTTTCTTCCTTACACTGACTTTTTTGGCAGACATATTTCACACTAGCCACTTATACACTGGATATGGCTACTCCTACACATTGGGCACACACATATCACACAATTATCCACTACACATATATGCTACCTAAATCACAAGCTGGCTCATACTCACGTCACACGCACACAAGTCCTTTGCTTAACTTTCAGGGCCTTTTTAATGTGGACACAAGTTGATCCTTTGATTCACATGTAGATTAGAGAATGTTGACCACTCCACAGATCAAACAACACTCCATAGAGCTCGCTCTTGACCCTTCAAGTCGTGTTCACCACAAATAATTACCACAAAACAACAACCAACCACGTGAGGAGGACTATCCATGGCTCCAAAGATATATCAACTCCAACACCAACACAATTTTTGGTCTCCTTAGTCATGCAGATATATCAACTCACAATTTTTCACCTAAGCTCTGGTACTAACACATCAATTAATGGAGGATAAAATAATGGGAAGAAGACATCAATTAATGGAAGGTAAAGTAATGGGAAGAAGAGATATGCCACTCTTAAGTGATACAAAAGTCAATCTAGAGATTCTTGCACTCAAACATGCATTAATCACATATATATGATTACAAAGTGGTTGAGGAGTTTGAACAACCTCCTCATAAATAAGATCTAAAATCTACACAATCTTAATGAGATGTAAAAAGAATCTTGATGAAACACAAAACAAAAAAAACTCAAAATGATATAATCGAGAAATTTCTCCATAAATCTAACAACAATTATATATGAATGATAATTACCAAAAAAATATACATAACTTAGAATGTTTAGACTTATCCAACTCTTTTTTGTAAATATTACAGATTAAGCTATCTTTTAGTACTCAAATAAAACTTAAAACTATTTTAAATTGGTTCAAAATATATTTAATAAGAATGAAAATATTTAAATGTTATAAATTTCTTTAAATAATAATAATAAGTCAATATACATTGTAAACAATGATCAATAATAATTAAATTTTCATAAATTTATAACCCATCATAACTTTTATTAAATTTTACCATTATTAAAAAAATAAATCATTAATAAAAATATCTGATTTTTATTATTGTTGTTTTTGGAGATGGCCAATATGTATTGCGGAGGATTTATTTTACACTCACACCAACGACATAGTGAGGATCTCAAGAAAAAACACTACTATAATTATGGACTATAAAAGCCTACATTTTTTATATTTAATTTTAATTAAATATTTTGTAAATTTCCACTATATAATTCCCAATATTTTATTAAAAATATTTTCAATCTTTAAGTTAAAAATATAATTGATAATTTCCATTATAAATAAATCAATTATATAATTCCCAATATTTTATTAAAAATATTTTCAATCTTTAAAGTTACAAATATTTTCAATCTTTCAAGTTAAAAATATAATCGATAATTTCTATTATAAATAAATCACTTTTATGAAATAATATTATATGATCAAACCTAAGATAATAGTTTAGTTTATATTATAAAATATGTGTGTAGAGAGTGAGCGTCCGCTAATGATCGAATCCTTACAACAGCTATGGGTGACGCCAAAAAGGAACGCATTGTCGAAATCTCTCCATTTCACAGCATCCCTGCGTATGTTGTTTTCAAGCAACCCAAGTTCGAGCCCAATGGCTCTGTCAAACCCATATTCCAGTTCAAGGTGTAACTGGAACCCCAAGACAAGTGTACGGCTAAGGCACTGGTTGTTCCGAAATCTTGAAATTGAGCTGCTTGAGTCCGCTGTGCCTTCCAAATAGGTTTTGGAATCAAATTTGGATGCTGAGGTCGGTGACACAATTACGAAGGATGTGGCAGAAGAAATTAAGCAGCTTAAAGACATGGAAATCGACGCCAAACTGGAGGTTGCGATCAAGGAAACGTGTTACGCTGCCTTCCCAAGCCAATATCTCCAGCGATACCATGGCAGCAGAGTGTGCGTGCAAAGTGTTTGATGAAAGGTCTGCATGCAAAGTGTTTGATGAAATTTCTGCACAAGGCAGTGTTAAATCAAACGACTTTGATAATGCCTGTCATGTGCTTGAAGAAATACATGCTTTCAATTGTTGTCCAAATTTCTCTCAAAGAAAACTTTGATGCTTTTGGTGCACTCCAAATATTCTGTGGCCTGAGCTAAAACCAGAGCTGGAGCACGCGCAATGGATTCCAGCAGATCAACAGACGCTTCTATTTACAGGAAACAAACTCAGAATTAGGCTTATTTCTGTAGCTACAACGGATACAAGGATTCAAGTCTTTATTTGGTTTTCCAAGTATACGGAAACATGGTGCACAAAAATTGATCACAAATCCATTTCCGTCAAAATAATTATAACATTATTTCACATTAATAATGTAAAATTCTTAAAAAAAGGTTTTAAGATGTGTAATTTTAAATTTTGAAATAAATATAAATTAAAATCAAAATTTATGAATTAATTATCTTTTTATTATTCTTATACACTAAAGTAAAACCAGAATTAATTATTGTTAAAAAATTGATTAAATTTTTTAATTCCATTATATATTAATATAAAAGTAATAGTTAAAAATATATAATTAAAAATAAGTAATAAGTTTAAAACAAAAACAAATTATAAAGTATAAAATACTAAATATAAGTTTTGTCAAAGAAAACTACGGAGTATGCTCCACCGTTTGAATTTGGAATCAATGTTTCAAGTATTTAGAGTCAACATTTCAAGTGTATACCAGGACCTAAGTTATTTAATTTTTTAAATATTCGTAAAGGAAAAATTAATCTTAAAATGAAAATTATCAAATAATTATAAATATATTAATATTTTTTAATAAATATGAACAATGCTATATATTTGTCATTGTTTCGGAGAATATATATTGTTTTTCATAGAAACATAAATTATGTAAGTTTCATCAGAAAATCTCTTACAAATAAGAAAACCTTGTTATACCAAAGTTCACTATATAACTTTTTACAAATACATAGAGCATTTTTACAAATACATAGAGCATTTTTACAAATAGTAAAAGCTCATTGCACCAGAGTTCACTATATAACCTTTCACAAACAGGACAAATTCATTACACCAAGATTCACCTAATAACCAATCTTCATTTTTATGGAATACTTGCAAGTACTTCTTTATAATTTCTCTCGTGCTTGTAGAATTTTCTATCACTTGCACCATATCTTTGTCTCCTTTTTCAATGTTTTCTAAACTTCTTACTACTTCTGGATCACCATAAACTGTTACTCTAATTCTCCCTTTCAAATAAGTTTCTGGCAACATTTTCACAGTTGAGCAGTTGATGATATTAAATACTGCAAGGAAAGGCATTGCATCTTCTTCTCTTTTTGGTAATTCCTTTAAATTTTCTAGCCCAACTAATGAGAATATTTTCAATGAAGGAAATGCTCCTTTCTCTCCAAATTCTCTGGGAAAGTTCTTTACGTTCTGACAAAGAATAATCTCCAAGTGCTTTAAGTTTGGAAGCCTGTGTAAGTTTTGAAGGTCTTCTAACATAGGACACTCATAGAATTTAAGATAAGTTAAATTTTCAAGCCTGCATACATCATTCTTCATTTTGATCTCCATTTTAGTAAAATTGCAGCACTTTAATGAAAGGCTTCTCAACTTCGACATGTTATTAATGTCGAGAGATAAATTTTCCATATTGGAAGGCATCTCCTTGGGAAATATCAATAGAAGGGTGTCCATTTCAGTCATGCTCCCGACTGTACTCTTTAATTTACCCTCACTAATAGCCTCTAGAGCCAGCTTTTTAAGTTGTATCAAATCGCTTAAACTCTCCATGGAAGCGACTTCTTTGTATTTATTCCTCGCAAGTTTTGTCCACTTTCTGGATCCAGCCATAACTTTTTGGCACCCGTTTGTGGAAGGTTTCGTCCACATGCTGCATCCATCCATGTACAAGTATTGCAAAGACAAGAGGGCCGAGATGCTATAAGGAAGATTTTGCAAATCTTTGCATCCACGAAGGCCCAGATACCTGAGGGATCTCAACATATGAATATCAGAGGGCAATACTTTGATGCCAGTGAAGCTAACATCAAGGATCTCGAGGTGTCCAAGACCAGTAAGAGATTTGGGGAGTCTTTTGATCGGCATACCTGATAACTTTAGGCATGCTAACTGCTTCAAACAGCCCACATCCTCTGGCAATGAGCTGGCCAACGTTCCACTCAAATCCAGAACCTTGAGAAACATCATGCAGGCCATCACCTTATTTGGAATTTTTGTTAATTTATTGTTTTGAGAAATGAACAATGAGCACATTGCTGAAGATGAAGAAAATCGCGGAAGAGAAGTCAATTCGTTGCTGCTCAAGAAAATCCTTGTGCTGTCTGAAGACTGGATTTTTGGCGAGTCTTTCAAACTCTTATCGACACTACAGTAGAAATTTTCTTCTTTCTTAGCAATTTCAATTGCCAAATCACGCAGGACGTTGAGCATCCCGAAGCAAACCACGCGCCCATCTGCATCTCTCACCATCGGTTCAATCAAACAACATTCTGCTAGCTGGTCGACATAAAACCTCCCTATCTCAAATGGGTCTTGCATCCTAAGGCAAACTGGGAACCCTTCTGTGTTTATTATCATCGGTTCAATAAAAGACCGATCTGTTAAAACATGTGCAGGTCCATTTTGAAGCATTTTCATCGCCAGGAGGCCTTCTCCCATGCACAAGGGAATCGCCTCCTGGACATCAATGACTTCATCTTCGAAGAAGGCAGCAGCTAGGTGTAGAAAGCACAATTGCATATTAGCGTCCTCGTTGCCCACTGCGTCGAAACCCAACCTTAGGAAATCATCGAGCCTCTCTGCTTTTTCCAGCCTGTCAAGAAACCACTGCCACTGCTGTGGCTGACTGCGCGCCATTGCCCTCCCCACTACTTTTATTGCAAGCGGAAACCCTTTGCACAACAGCTTGCCCTCTTTGTTTTCAATGTTTGAATGCAGATTTTCATTATTATTAGGAAATTGATGGCAAAACAACTTCCAACTCTCATCGTCCGTCAAGCCCTTCATTTTTATTGGTAACCGGGCATCTGGAACTTCTAAAAATGCAATGGGATCCCTCGAACTGACAATTAATTTGCAGTTGGGATGCTTAATTACAAGCTCCAGTCGGCTAGCGAGTCCGTCCAACAACTCCCCTTCCCTTAAATCATCTATGAACAACGCAATCTTTTTGCTCTTCACTCTCTCATTCAACCATTTTTCAACCTCATTTCTATCCACCTCTTCCTTTGTTTGGACGGCGATTTGTGTCCAGAGTTGATTCATGACACTACAAAGAAACTGACTTTTTGAAACATTCAGCCAAAGCAATAAGCCATTGTTAAAGTGATTGCGTACCTTTTGAGTATTGAAGACTTTCCTCATAAGGAGAGTTTTTCCTGATCCACACTCGCCAAACAAGCCAATTTTACTGTGCTGTACATCATCATCTATCAAAAAATTCTCCAGATCTGCAAATGCTTGTTCTTGTCCCACTATATCTTGTTCCTCGATCAAGTTCTCGATTACCTTGCCTCTTGGAGCAAGAGCCGCTTGGGAAGTCGCTGCAGAAGAAGCCAAGGCTTCTACACAGGCCTTAGTCTGCCCAAGTCCCTCCAGGACCTTCTGAGTGTCTCCCACTTGGCCCTTTGGAGTTTTGACATGTAAAGGAGACGATTTTAGATGGCCTTCAATATCTGAAATCAAACACCTGATCTTCCTTTCGGTTTGAAAACCAGAAAATTTAACGTGGGATTTGGGCATTGAGCACCGTTGCACCATTTTTGATGCTTGAAGAAGAAGACTGTCCATCTCTTTCAGCCATCCGTTGACAGCTGAAGCCTTATCTTCATTGTTTGGTTTGAATGCCAGGCGATTTTGCTGGATGTGCATAATGGTCAGCTCGATGCTCATTACCAGTTCTTTCAAATCTGCCAACTCATTCTTGCAGCGATGGGCGATGTGGATGTGCTGAATTATGTGCTGGATTGTCCTGTGTATGCCCACGCAAAGAAATCCGGAGATGAATCCTCGATCAGACTCCTTAATTTCCATAATTCCTCTCGACAGACAGAATGCAATATGTCATGCAATCCCTTTATACCACTCACACTGGTGTATATATCTTCAAAAATATCACAATTACTACAATTTGACACTCAGGCAATAGTAACACAGAATCTGCATACAAAGGAGAGCTAAAACTCCAGATAGTAGCCACTACTCTGGAGGATTCTCAAATTACTACCTCACACGAAACTCACAAGCCAAATATCTACCTCACACGAAACTCCCAAGTCAGAGAAAGCTAGTGCAGATATATACTGCCTCAAGTCTCCCACGAAACTCAGAAATCAGAGCAAGCTATTGCAGATTTATAGTGCTACAAGGCCATTGTGAATATGACATCGAGGTCCAAATTTCTGCCTATTTTTCATCTCTTTCATTCTAAGTTTGGAATATAAAGAAAACGAATAAATAAAATCAGATGAAAGAACAAGAAGGCCATTGTGAATATGACATCGAGGTCCAAATTTCTGCCTATTTTTCATCTCTTTCATTCTAAGTTTGGAATATAAAGAAAACGAATAAATAAAATCAGATGAAAGAACAAGAAGGCCATTGTGAATATGACATCGAGGTCCAAATTTCTGCCTATTTTTCATCTCTTTCATTCTAAGTTTGGAATACAAAGAAAACGAATAAATAAAATCAGATGAAAGAACAAGGTTTTAAGGGTTGCCGGCAAGTAAGTACTCAGTTTGAAAAAATCCGAATTCCCTCACTCCAATCTTTAATAATGTGGAGTTTTTGGCTCTCGCTAAGTTTCTGGAATATCTGGTTTGCAAATTGTGGTATACATTGTTGTTGTATATATTATTGATGTTATATATTGTTGATGCTATAATGGTAGCACTTCGATCCGAACGAAAAGTTCAACCAATTATTAATTCACCATGACTTCTTATGTGTGCCATTTTCAGTGTTAAATGAATAACGTTTTTTCTATAATATTTGTATTAGAATTGTATACACATTAAGTTTTTCTCCCGCATCTAACTCCCACTATATTAAAATTAGTAACTAAATATGCACTAAGAGTTACACAAACGAATTACCCAGCATCTTTATTTTTAATTTTACATCTCAAAGCCCATCGTCCCATGTTAACTCGTAAATACTAGGGTTTCTTTTAACTCATGGTAAAAGAAAGGTATTTTCCTTTTGAAAGTTATTCCAAAACCTCGCTTTCTCATCAAGGTTATGTTAGATAAATCTATTTTCCAAGGTAAATGTAGATCCCCTTCCCATGCTTGGTTATGAAGATAGGTTGTTTTTTTTGGGGATTTTTTTTTTAATAAGTGTTTAAATTTAAAAATTTAGTTTATGTTTTTTAAAAATTTAGGGGATTTTATTTTTTTAATGAGTTAGCTTAAATTTAAAAATTTAGTTTATATTTTTTTAAAATTTAAAAATCTATTTTATTTTTCGAAGTTATTTTTAACTATACCATTTTAGATCTATCTTAGTTTGAGATCTACCAAGAGTAGAGAAGGATCAAATTTCTTCACTTATATTAAGAGATTTAATCTCTCTTGAAGTTTGGTAGATCTGAGTTAAGATGGATCTAGGCTGATTTAATTTTCCCCTTTAAATAGGTTACATTCCACATGAGTTCCACGGGCAATACCATGGGTTCTCAACACCATGGGCCATTTTTATTTTTATTTTTATAGGGTTATTTTTATTTCATTATTTTTATTTTTTTGACTCTGTAAAAATGTTTACATTACATTAATATTTTTATTTAACTTAATTTAATTTTTATTTTTATGTAATTTGACTTCATCAAAATGTTAAACATTACACTACAACATCTCTATATCATTTTGGGTTGGAGATCGCCTCTTTGCTTAAATATAATTTTTAAGCAAGCAGAGAACTTATATTACCAAAAATGATTTACATAGAGTGCAAGCTGATGTAAAGTGTAGAAGCTTGTGTTAAGACAGAGAGATGTCTACAAAAAGCCAATTCTGGTCTAAAATGTATTTAGGAGGGATCATCTACCCTTTACAGGGAAACTAGATGATCTCTTGGAGGAAACATGACAAATTTGAGACACTTTAAAGCATATTTAATACAAAAATGATGGTGTCATCTTGATGGATTGGAAAAACTGAGGTAACTATGCAAACAGAGAAAAGATAGAAGCATGTAAAGCTTAGTGAGGGACCTGGTCATGTTGATTACCTAGCACTGGAGTATCTTGAGGCTGACACTGCTTGGCTTTGCCTTTTCTCTCCTACTCCAACATGTCCAAGTAGGTGAAAGGATTGTTTTATCCTTCCAAATTTCCCAAGTTAAGAGGCTTGGAGTTATTGTCGATAGTCTGTTAAGGAACGAGCTTTGAAATTTATTTTTTTCCCAAGACTTGATGGATTGAACTATACTTCCTTCAATTTTATTGGTGTGTTGAAATCCATAAGCTAGATTCTTTCATAAGCTATTGGAAATAGTACAAGAGTCGAATAAGTGAACAATGGTTTCCTACTGGGCCTTGCACATGAAAAACCATGATGGGCCATAGAAACCTTCTTTAAGGAGGTTTTCCCAGGTGAGAGTACGACATCTAACAAGAAGCCAAGTGAAAGTTGTTACTTCTGGCCATAGCTTTAGGGACCATAGCTCTCTCTAGAATGGATCTGGATCTTCTGGTTGATTGAGAGCCATGAGATGGTGGGCCTCTTTGACTATGAATGACTATGGGTTTTTATATCCCCATCCTAGGATGTGTGGGTCTGCTTTCTCTCTTATGGTTCTTTTATGTAGAGCCTGGCTCAAAGAGTTTCTAATTTCCTTCAAATCTTCCTCCCTATAGAGAATATGGTTTCTTTATTGGCAGATGCTTGTGGTCTTGTGATCCTGCTAGTATTAACGCCAAAATTTGACCATTGCTTTGGGCCACCATTTCACTGAGAGGAATTTAGAGAATGTTACCTAGGCCAGGAAGTCGCTGCTAGGAGTCTAACTAAAATCTTCTTGTTTTCTCATCCCAAATTTCCCAAAAACTATGCATCTGAACTAGATTTTTGTTGAGGCTAGCCAAATTCCAAGTAAGGGAGCCCTGAGTTTGGGGAAGAGGTGAACGAGGTCCTGCTTGACTATATCCTTGGCATATTTGGAGTGCCATAGTTCCTTTCTCTAATTCATCCAACGCCAACATATTTTAACTCCCAAAACTTTGTTGGTTGTTTCTGGATCACGCAGACAGAGTCCTTCTGTTTTTGAGAGGCAGAGAATCTCCCATTTTACCAAAGGCCATTTTTGCTTGAGTTGAGATCCCCCCATAAGTCTAAGGTTCTTTGGAGGTTTCTAATGCCTTTGAGGACCCATTTGGGTGCTACAAGGATGGAAAAGAGGTAGATAGGCATGGCTTGAAGGATAGATTTAAGAAGAACAAGGCATCTTGCAATATTTAAGGATCTGAAGGTCCAACAATTTAGCTTATTATTGAGTTTGTCAAGAAGGTTGCACCATGAAGAGTGTTTGATGGCAGAGTTAGCTAGGGGGGCCCTGAGGTACTTGGAAGGGAGAGAAGCTGAGGAGAAACCAAGGATGCGCTTGATGTTCCTTTGGTAATGAGAGGTGTGTTGAGGAAGAAGATTTTGGACTTTTCTAAGTTGATGGAGGTGTCAAAGGCTTCCAAGAAAACATCAAGGATGGATTTGACTAATTTGACATCTTTGAATGACGGGTATCATAAGAAGGGTGTCGTCAACAAATTACTGGTGGGTTTGGGTCAAGTTGTCATGAATGACAAGGCCAACTAAGGAATATTTTCGTAAAGCTATCGTGATGGATTTTCCTAAGCCTTATGCCATAAGGATAAAGAGGAAGAAAAAAGGGGTCCAACTTGTTTGATACCTCAGGAGGGTTTGAAAGTGTCAGAAGGGGAACCATTGATAAGGATGGAGAAGAAAACATATGAGACTAGAGACATGAGCCATTGTGTCCAGTGAGTGTTAAAGCCAAAGGCAAGAAGGATGATCTCCATATAGTCTAGTTGACCTTGTCAAAGGATTTGGACATGTCGAGTTTGATGAACATACCAGGCATTTTGAGGGTCTTGAGTGAGTGGATGGTTTCATGAGCCAAAATGACGCCATCAAAGATCTTTGTTCCTTCCACATAACTAGATTACTTTGGGGCAATGAGGATGGGTGAATGGGTGTAAGGCAGTTAGCAATTACTTAAGTAATAATTTTGTATATGACATTCCATAGAGCTATGAGATGATATTTACCTGGAGAGGCAAAATTGTCCTCCTTGGGCACCACAGCAAATGAAAGTAGCGTTGAAGGTAGGAAGGATGCATAAGATGGTTCACAAAGAAACAACCTCGGTGAGAATTCCATATAAATAAAAGTTAATAAAGGCAAAATAATAACCACGGTTATGGGACACTTACTCCAAGCTAAATGCTGGGCAAAACACATCCTAGCGTGGGTGTTCATTTGGTTTATTATGGCTAAGGAAATTGGCAAAGGCAATGGCAAAGACTTTGGAAAACCATGAGACATTAATTGACATTTTATTTATGAAAATAATGGAAATTAGGAGAAAATGAAGGTGAAAGGTCACATGTTTCATGTGAAGAGGAAAATGAAAGAAAATAATGGAAAATGAAGAAAATAGAGGCATCATTAATAAAAAGGCTTATGAGAATCAGTTGGTACCTTTTGTCAGTTCAGTTGCTCTCCCTCTATTCTCTCTCTCTCTCTCTCACTCTTGGACACCTAGAGAATTCTTGGAGAACTTTAGCATTAGATCAAGGAAAGCAAAGGAAAGACCAAGAAGGCATAGAAAAGGAAAGATCAAGCAAGGAAGAGCAGGATCAAGCGGCTACATCGGGATATTTGCAAGTATTGATTTGCATGTATGATTTCTTTTCTAGTTTTGGCATGCATGGTTATGCATGTGTGTTCTTGGTTATCTTGTTGTCATGGGCATGGGTTTTTTTGGGTGTGACAATGTTCTTCAGCCTTGCCTTGCTATTTTTGGATAGCCATGGTGTGACAAGGTTCTTATGTTTTGGTCGAGCTGGATTGTCGGATGGATTCGAAACTGAGTGAGGTGGTCAGTGAGGTGGTCTCTGAAAGAAAGAACACATGGCCTAGTGATCCCTGAATCGAATTGTGGATTGTAGTAAAGCCTTGGCCTAGTGACCTTTGAATCAGAATGTGGATTGTGGTAAAGCCAATTTTTTTGTTATCATGGTGGGCTTAGGAATCCTCGACTAGTGAATGGCGGGATATACGGTAAAGCCTAGATGTGGGTGCCCTCGATTAGGCCTAGGAATCCTTGGCCGATGAATGGAAGGATATATGGTAAAACTTGGTGGGTGGAGTCTTGGTTAGGCCCAGGAATCCTCGATCGTCGTATGGCAGGATGTACGGTAAAGCCTAGAGACTAGGAGACTGACAAATTCCTCACAGTGTAGGTGGAGAAATCTGGTGGCATTTGCCATCCATGCTTGTTTATGACTTAGTGATCTGGTGGGGATTGCAGTAAAAATTGGTTCTATTGATGAGGGTGAGGTGGTGTAGCCTTGGGAAACCCTGGCTGATTTTGGTTGTGAGTCCCACATTCATGCTTGGAATATGACACAAGGGTGATTGGCTGGAAGAAAGATTTGGTTCAACCAATATATGGTCAGGTGGTTTGTGGAAGTCCCATACTCTGTTGGATTTTGCACTCATTAATAAGAAGCCCTTTATCCTTGGTATTTCATGTGTAAATGTAATACTTTGTATGTGGATTTTATGGTTGTTGTATCCTTATTATTTATGTTGTTTATATGGATTATGAGTATGTTTGATGACAATGATAATGTATGGCTTTCATCGTGTTTTGATTTGTAATTGAATGAACAATGAATATATGGCCTTATAGATGAGAATGCAGCTAATATGATAGGGCATCAATGCTCTTTGGTGATTCTCAAATAATTATGAGACCCTTATGCTTATGTTTGTTGTTATGACCTGTAGAATGCATGTTTGTGATATGTTTGATGAAATGTCTGTCATGGCTAGTAGGGGTCCAATCAAGTCCTTATTCAAGTATTTGTATTAGTATCATTGTTTCAATGTTACTTTTCATTTCTGGAAGTTTCATGAAGTTCTGGGCAGTGACTTGAGCCTTGGCCTTGAAAAAGTGGCACAAAATCTGGGGTTGCGGGCTCAAAACTAGCTGAAAAAGTCCCCAGTTGTTGGCATGCCCTTGTTGTGGGAGCGACTGGAGGGTCCCAATCCCATGCATGCCCATGTCATGGAAGTGACTGAGGCCCTAGGTCAGTAAAATGTTTAGTACCTCAGGGGTTGGTCACTTGGAAAGGTTGGTTGGCTCTTGGAGGTTCTGTAGCATGTGTGGAAGACCAGTTTGGTTTGTTTTTACAGTTCCACTTCCTTAACTGTACATGGGGAGTTGAATCATATCATAGTAGCCTCTCATTACATGTTTAACCCAACTGACTAGTTAACTTGGGTAAATGTGGGAGAAGGGTGTTACAGGGTGGTATCAGAGCATGGTTCACCCCTTGGACTGGATGGGCGGTGTGTTGGTCATGTTGGTTACATAAGTTTTCCTTATGGTCTATGTTCTTTTTTCATATGCATGGTGGTGGTCATGGTCGTAGTTATGTCACCATGTGAAAGTTGATGGTGTTATTGTGGAATGTGTTGTCATGAGTTATGTTGGTTATGCATGTCAATGTTTGTATGTATTGTATATGCATGCATGTAATACATATGTTGATTATGCATACATTGACATGGTTGTAGTTTTCATGCATAGGATCGTGAGGTGTGGTTGATATGGTCATGCATTGATGACTGAACTATGGTTAGAATGATATCTATATGTTGTTCTGATTATGTTTATACATGTATTGTGCTAATCTGATTAATCTTGTAGATGAGATGTTCTCCGTGCACTATGCTGAGGTATGTTGATTATATTATGTTTTGGTTCTAGCTGACATGGTATGCTTTGCAGGAAAGAGATCAAAGATGACTAGCAAGATGCTAGACTACAGTTCAAGAGACTCTCCCTATGGATCATATGAACATCATGGTGTTGGGCATTCTTCTGACTTAACAGACACATTGAGAAGTTTGAAGGCAGAAATAAGGAGTTGCAAAACCGATAATGAGAAAATCATTCAGGCATAGGAGAAACAAGTAGAAGTAAATGCAGTAATCTTTCAGAGTTTGTCAGAATTGCAAAGATAGGGATCACTTCAGATCAGCCATGGGCAGGAGGAAAAAACTAACGAAGTATATGACAATAGGTATCATAGTGGTCATAGGTCGGATAGGGATGATACAGTCATATATGGCAGGGTCTTGGATACTCTGGATAGGAGAGGTGATGGAAAAAATGTACTATTCTAGTGCTGGTTATGATAGACACTATGATCGTCATCATTATCACCCTTACAAGAAGAGTGACAGGGGATATATTTGTAATCTCCCCTAATAATAATAAAAATAATAAATAATATAATATAATATTAAAATATAAGAAAATAAATGATAAACAATAAATAAAATATAATAATAGTAAATAAATAATAAATATTGAAGAAAATATAATAATAATAAATAAAATAGTAAATAACAATACTAGAGTTCTAAATAAATATAAATATAAATAAACTATAAAAAATTAGTAAAAATAAACAAAGTTAACAAAAAGTAAAATAAAATAATGAAGAGTTAAATTAAGAGTAGTAAAAATAAACAAAGTTAACAAAAAATGAAATAAAATAAGGAAGAGTTAAATTAAGAGAACTATAAAAATAGTAAAAATAAGTAAAGTTATCAAAAAGTAAAAATGAATAAAATAAGAAAGAATTATATCAAGAGAATTACTAAATTATATTAAACTTAAAATAAAGAAATAAAAGTTAGCATGTTGACACATGAAATGTGTGCATGCGGTTCCCCTTCCAATGTTTGCTCTATTTAATAGACGGTGAGGAAGATGAGAGATCATTTCATGATTCTATCATCCATTCTCTTGGAAGAAAAGTGTTGCGAGACAAAGGATTCCCTAGCAGTAGTACGTTGATTGAGGGGTGGCCAGTTGTAGCAAGATTTTGTGCAACTGAGCTTACGGTTGGGTGGAGAGTCGTCCCCAAAACTTTGTTGCGGTTAGCAGGATTCAAATAACATTCAACTTTGAAATTACAAGGAATGTTTTCACTACAGGTAAGTTGCTTTTGCTCCTATTTCTTAAAAAATCTATGCTAATTAGTTGAAGAGAGGTATGTTGATTGTAAATCACATAATTGATCTAATTAGTTGCATGTTTTAATTTCGAAGTTGTTACATATGGTATCACAGCGAGTTTCAACTCTATTAAACCTTTGAATTTTTTTTATCTTGTCGCTATTTATTAAAATTAAAAATTTAAAATTTTAAAAAAATTATTAGTAGTGATTTGTTTTGAATAAATGTTTTCTAAATATATAAGAATTTTCTAAATACTCAATTACATTTGTAAGAGCTAAAAATAACACTATTATATCAACAAAGATTTAAATTCTAATTACAAGGGTCCATGTCAAATAATATGATTCTTAAATAATAAAACATTATATTTTAAATTCCAACTTAATTAAATTAATTATGGTTTTATAGTTATATAATTGTGAACCCAATTTTAAATTCTAACTATAGAATTCGTTGTTAGTTACATGACTGTGAAAACAACTTTTAGTAATTGAATTTAAAAGTGGAGGATTATTATAAGGCAGGGAATTCTTCAATAGGAAAAACTTTAAATATTAATTTTTAAATATAGATTATATGTGTCATGTTGCATCATGTTCGCGATTACTTGAACCTATTTATGTAATTAATCGAACTATACTGTTTGTGCGCAGGGCCACTCCAACCTTGCTTGAGATGGATGTCTGACGAAGCCGATCCATACAAAAGTAATTGTCATATTAACCATAATCATCGTATAATTATAAAATTAGCGAAAGCCCTCATTAATTTTATTTGGATTAAATCATGTTAGTAAAAGCAAATAAAAGAAAACATACCAAAGCAAAAAGACATCTAATTTATTCCATTGGGCTGATAAAAGTAAAGAGCCAAGGGCTTTGAAAGAAAATATATATGAAAAAGAAATGAGCCAAGGGCTTTGAAAGAAAATATATATGAAAAAGAAATGAGCCAAGGGGCTCTGAAAGAAAATATATACGAAAAAGAAACCGTCCATCTCTCCATCAACCAAATGGTCCTTTATGGGTGGGGACAGAAGACAACGAAATATATTATATATTACGTTGGATTTTGTTAAGATTATCCATCAACTCGCTTTCTTTGAGAGGAACTTAAATCTATTTTTTTTTAATTCAATTATTAACAATTTTTAACTAAAATTATAATAATTCGCAGTTCTGGTTCACCTCATTTTCAGAGTGACGTTCAGAGAAGTTTAGTCTCCAATAGCTGGAAAGTAACTTGATTTGACAACCCTCCCTTCGCACCCAGCTACCAGTGGAGGGCCCTGGAAAAATAAAATCAAAAAGTTGGGCCTCACTCAAAATTCCCATTCCCGCTTGTTGTCATTATTATGAATGGGGAGGCGGAACTGTCGTTTTTTTAACGTTGGTGATTTAAAGAGAATATTATTGAATTTCCATGCACCTTCCTCACTACTGTACCTTTTTTACCTTCTCCAGAGCATTCTCAATTGCAATGTAAATAAAAAAATTATACTCTCAAATATATTTTTCAACATAATAAAACTAAAATTCTATAAGTATATGAGAATATACGAAATGAAAAAGGAAGATTGTTTTTTAGTAGAGCAAAATAATGTTATCAAAACTAATAATTTGCACAATGAATAACATATAAAAGTGACTTGTAATTATTCTACAATTTCCACTTTTATTCCAATTCCTTTCATTGAATTAAAGTATAGATTATTATATTTTCTTGAATACAATGTTGGGAAAAATAGTCCACAAAATATAATATGCTTAGGTGGTATTTGATCAAATTGCTTATCAATTCAACATATTAAGAAATTATGAGAGTGTCTTGTCTATCAACCCACCTACTCTTAAAGGATTTGATTACATTTTCTTTCAAAACTTTAACAAAAGCTGGTGGGAGTCTACAAGATTATTTTTTCAAAAAGTTTAGAAAATTATGAGAATGTCTTGTCTATCAACCCACCTTCTCTTAAAGGATTTGATTACATTCTCTTTCAAAACTTTACAAAAAACTGATTTTACATTTAAATATGATTTTACATTTAAATAAATATTCTCTTTTAATAAGGCATATATGCTCATGCTTAGAAGTCAAAGGGACTGTCAAAATCGATGAAGAAAATAATGTGATTTTTTTTAGGATGTGTTCCTCGTGACTTCCCGGCAATAGCAAAGTTTTTGGCCGGCATGCCCTGTACCTGTATAATGGAGTGGGTGACGTCACCTCCTGGGTCCTCAGTCCTGGCACCTTCATAATTTTCTTATACGAATCATTTCGTACCCATCTTTCCATTACCAAATCAACGCAATATGGCTTGGCACGTATACATAAATTCGTGGTTAATATTATTATTATTATTATTATTATTTATATGTCACATCAGTGGAGTAAACGTTTGAAAATGTCCATATCATTATCCGTGAACCTGTCAGAAATGACTTAAATATAGGTGACCCTTCAACCATTAAATGTACGTACGGCCATCTACAACCCTCTGGAACTTCCAAACGTCTTTTCATTAATTTGTATGGAAATGGGAAAATTTGGAACTCTTTTGTTTTCTAATAATATTTTTGGTTAATTTGGATCAAAGTAGATAAAACGTTTTTAGAATTTTAAATTTCAGTGATGTACGGAGTGTTCTACAAGTTTTCCACGATATTGAATTCATTATACACATATGCACTAATAAGAAAGGAACAATAATAAGCTAACAAGAAAAGAAAAAAGACTCCACAAATTGTTATCAAGTAATGAAGAATCACACTACACCACTTTGCCCTAGATTCTTCAACATGTACCTAACATCTCATTTTCCCCAAAAAAATATTTTATTTAAAACACTTCTTATTCAATAAGCTACAATATTTATTTGTTTAATTAGAAAATATATTTAATTCAAACTATTTTACAACGAATATTCAATTTTGATTATCACCAGGGAATACCCACTATGATGAAAGGGAGGTCAGTCCTTATCACCTAAAGCGAGAGGATCTAGGATCCTTAGTAATGTGGTCTCAGGTTGTCTTCAGTTACCGAGACAATTTCAGCACCAATATATTTTGGCATCATTGTCGGGGATTGAATTGTAAAGATTTTGTTTCCTCTGGTAGCTGAGTTAATGGTTAATTATGTGACCCATTGGTAGACATGATTACAATTTTATGCACCTTATAGGGTTTAAGGTAAATCTTTCTTGTTTATTTGTTCACCTGGCAACTCCTTAATGCAGTTTTATTGTAGATTTTGTTTCAATGATGGTTTCATGGATTTCTTCACATTTTGCTCTTTTGAATTTTTCTGATGTTGCAAATTGTCCACATGAGTCATCAGACATAGAAATATGGGATGCTTACCTTCCCCATTTTCGAGGTGATGATGGTGAAAATCCGACACAACATCTTATAGATTTCCACAAGTGCATTCCAAAGATGGGGATACACCATGAAGATGTTCTAATGAAATTATTCATGATGTCCTTAGAAGGCGATTCTCGAAAGTGGTACAAAAGTATCCCTCCCGGTACAATTTCCTCTCTCAAAGGTTTTCATACAAGTTTGCGTGACTATCATAAATGTATGTATCCTATAGTATTTTTGACTATTGCAAATATAATGATGATAATAACCTTGAAAATCAATATGATGATAACAATGAAGAAACCCAAATGGATTATGAATTTGAAATAGAAGGAAACATTAATGAATCTATTTTTGAAAACCTTCAAAAATCACCTTTTATGACATTTAGTAATGAACAGGAAGTGTTGTCAAATCTTGAATATCATGAACAAAACATTTCTCTTTCTTTAATATGACGTCATATAACACATTTATTCTTAAATAAATCTTCATATTATATATCTCCTAGTGGATCTAATCTATCTTTGATTTAATGCTTAGACGATGATAACAATAATAGTAATATAGGAGAGGTTGCATTTGAAATATTTGATTCTACACCTAACTAATCAGACATTATGTTACGTATTCTTGAAAATCCTCAACAACAACTGATAAACAAAGAGATTCTTCCACCTATTGATAATATTCTTAAACCTTTTTGTGCTGTCGCAGGGAAGCTAATACATGAACTTATCTTTGACTATTTTGACTCAACTTCACCTGATGTTCATGTTGAGTTTTCCCAACCTCCTGTTTATGATCGATATGATGATGAATTGAGTCATGAAGTAGACTTACAATATGATCACGAGTTTAGTTTTTGTTTTGAACATACTTTAGATATTTTTAATACTTGTCAGAATGAGGGCTATGATAACTTAATTGAATCAATATCTTCGCAACATGTTTATGATAACTATGAGGAAAATGAATTTATAAATGAAAATGAAATTGAATGTATCAATTATTTCCTTTCATATCCTCCTAGTTTTTCAGAACGAAAAAGTAGAATATTATATTATATGAGAGATATAAGAGTTCATATATTTACATCTGAAATTGACCCATTAAATTTGGTCAAAATGGGATCAGCATGGGAGAAATCTGGATAATGATAATAGGATCAAGCTATGACATAAAGATCTGGGGGATCTCCATTGTATAAAAAACCAGATGATCATAGAGTACGAGAATCAAAAGCATGTTCAAAAGCATCATAACACCACCCAAATACACAAAAATATACAAAAGCAGCCGCATATGATCAAAACGCGCCAAGGAAAACCTATGAAAAACAAATATGCAACCTAGAAATCAGGCAGAGAAAACTCCTGGATAAGAAAGATTTCCCCATCAGAGAAAATCTGTAGAAACCATAAACCTGGAGCATAATGAAGACCCATTTTAGACAGAGAATCAACCTGTATATTTTTGTCCCTGCAAATATGGTGAATAGAGCCTCCGACCAGATAGTCCCACAAGAAATTGATCCTATCCATCCAGCCAATCAAATGTGGCACTAAAATATGATTTTTTCTTGAGATGAAATCAACCATAACCTTCGAATCTCCAAATATCGAAACATGCTGAAGATCAAGGAAGAGGCAAAATTTTAATAACCCAGCGAGAGCCATAACCTCCGCTTTACTATTGGAGCCTCTCCCCCCATTCCAGTGAATGGAGAAATGTGTATTTTCATTTATCATGATCAGGATACCATAGCCGCATGTGCCTTGCTGTTCAGCACTGTCAAAGAACGCCTTAGGGAAGGAAGAGCACTCCATAAATTGATCAGAGGAATTGACCCTTTTATGATTGATAGATTTTTGCGGGAGGGCTTCGAAAGCAGCGACAATTTTAAAGATGATTTCTGAGCGGAATATTTTTATGCCTTTGAAGATGATACTGTTACGCCACTTCCAAATGTTCCACAGGGAAAGGATAAAGATCCTTCTCCAAGATAATTTCTGCTCGCTGCACCAAACGATCATTTCCTAAATTGAAGCATGCGCCAGGTGTTGGACTCCAGAGCTGTTCTCCAGAGCCTGCCAAATTTGTTGAGATTTATAGAAATTTAAAAACAAGTGAAAATTATTTTCCACTTCTGCTCTGCATAATGGACATAAGCCTGGCCCATGCCATCCTCGCTTCATCAAATTCTCCCAGGTTAAATTATTGTTATGAAAAGTAAGCCAAGAAAATAGAATCATTTTCGATGGGCAGCCATCCTTCCAGAAAACTTGTGGGAAAATAGGATTGTGTGGAGATCGCTTTGAGTCAACAATATGTTGATATGCTAGTTATTATAGCTATAATCGATGTAACATCCTACAATATAATCATGATTTAAATTCATGGTTTTCAGAACATAAATCTTATAATGAGGAAAACATAGTTTCCCATGTTTCTAACAATGACACTTTTATTCAAAATTTGAGGTTGTTGCATCATATAATGACAATAATTATTTTCATTTACAATCTCTTTTACGATGTACTAAGGAATTTGATCATAGTACTACAAGCTTTGATTTGAAACATGATGACTATTTCGAAGAATACTCTTTATATGTTTTAAATCATGAATCTGAAGGATTTTGTGGGACTAACTCTATCACCATCTCAGAAAGCAACAAGAATCCCTCTTATGAAATAATTGTTAAAAAATTCATGCTTGAAAATCTTGATCATTTAAATTTTCAAATGGGATATCATGACTTTGTGGAGGAATGGATGAATCAAGTTTTTAAAAGAACATCAATTTCATGTTGCTTTTATATCTACTCTCTTCTAGGATGCGAGTTAGTTGAAAAATCTTACTCTTTACTTCCTATACTACAATTTTGGTTAAGAATGGAGCCCAATGTTAGGAAGCTTTTCATTATAAAATTTATGTTTGGCCACAGTGGATTTTTGATTTCTTTGATAAATATTGTCATTGAAACATATTGTATGTAAACCATGTACATAAATAAAACTTTTATTCTTACTAGGTTTAGAATCAATAAAGATGAAGGTTTTTGCATCTTGAAGAGTCTTTATGCAATCGTAGTAGAATGGAATACACATCTATGAATTCTTAGTACGAACTATATTAACGAGTTTTTAATACTTATTTAAAGACTTTGTTTGTAAATCATGTTTAAGG
This sequence comes from Pinus tabuliformis, assembly GCA_031772625.1. Taxonomy (NCBI): domain Eukaryota; kingdom Viridiplantae; phylum Streptophyta; class Pinopsida; order Pinales; family Pinaceae; genus Pinus; species Pinus tabuliformis. Next base: position 828,611,810 of record CM062810.1, read on the forward strand.
GGTAACAATATTTAAAGGGATCAAATCTCAATTTCTTTAATTTCTTCTTCATGTTTAACATTGCTCACCACAACTCTCTTTCATGCTATTTGCACATAAATACTAAGGGATTGCATTGAGTCATAAGAGCTAGACCTATAACCATAAGATTGGGCTTTCATAAAATATAATTGAAACTTTGGTAGGACTAGTTACATTATAGCCATGCATGAGACCTTCCCTTATCACCATACTACCCTTGGTATAGGAACCGATGTTTTCTTGTGTGGGGCATGCTGGTATCTCCATCAAAACTATAAATTCTCGTTGGTAGGAGAGTAAGGCCAATGGTGCTAGATTAAAATCTAGTGTGTAATCCTCCCATTCCTTCTGTTGAGGTAACTTTCGATGGGGTATGTTGATATCTCCGTCTGGGCTATGGACACTCACTTGCAGCAGAGCAAGGTCAGTGATATTGGACTAACTCCAGTGCGTAATCCTCCCATCCTGTGAATGTTATATTTGCTAAATATATTTAACGAAGATCTCTAACATGAAGGGTAAAACAAGAGTTCAGAGAGTTCCTCATCTCAGGATAGTGGATGACTACATCGAGGCTATGGATTCTCATTGGCAGTGGAGTGACATATGATTCTGGAAACTCATTTCATGTGATCAAAGGGGAACCAAAATCCCTGACAACTAGTCTCCCTAGTTTCAATAAAACTTTACTAAAAAATGGAAGTCACTCTTATGAATCTTAATTAGTTCTATGACTTATGTATTTTATTGATAATTAACTACAAAAAGGTATGACTTGTTATAGTGTTGAACGCTCTTATGAAGAATGACATATACTAAAATACGACCATGTGCCCTAACTCGGTATTATAATTACTCAATAAACTAAAAATTATGAACAAATATATTTTGAATATTCACTAAACTTGTTAATTTTTGCATGTTGTGGACCTCATATGTCTAACTCTTGTTTCATTCTTGTTTTTAATAAATCAAAACTTTGAGATGCAAATACTTTCCTTCTTTTTCTTTATGTTTTGTCCTTGAGTTGTCTTGTCCTCATAAGTCAACTCCATGGCCAATGTGAAGGCATTTGGTATACGTTCTTGATCCTTCGTAGGGGAGCATCATCCCTAGTTAGTGCTGAATGTTATCGTCAATCTGACCCTAATTAGATCTTGGCTCCTTTTGTCAATTTCGCCTCATGTCTCCCTCGTTATATAACTTTCTCTCATATTCTCATAATAAAAAATCACTCCTTCAATTTTCATGTTTGCCTTGCATCATATATATGATTGTAATGATTATTATAACTTGTAATAAAATAAGTATTATACTAATTAAAAAATTAATATCTTAATTTTAAATAAATAATTACAATTATTATTATAATAAGTTAAAATAAAAAATAAAAAGATAAAATCAAATTAACTAATAATTAAATTAAATAACCAAAACACAAATTTTAACTATTAATAAAAATAAAATATAAAGAAAAACATTAATTAAATAATTAAAAATTTGAAAAATATTTAAAACCATTAAACCTACCTAACATATCCTCTTGCCTCACTTCTTATTTACTCCACTGAACGATTAATAAGAGAACTCGATGGTATTTACCACATGAAGATACACTTATTATTAAAATGTCATTGACATAAATAATAGAACAAATATTATCCCGATCGGGATGCGAGATGATAGTTTGGACAACCTTGGTGCAGTCATGGATGGTACCTGGGATTTTAATACTGCGATCACCTACATGCTCAAGGCAGGGGGTGCGGTGACCCCTTGACATGCATGCATGTTGGGGAGGTGGGCAAGGTGGCGGGACTGGAGGTAAGACAGGGTATATTGGTAGGATAGGTAACTCGACGTGCAGTGTTAGAAAGAAAGCTAGTGGAGAAGGGTGGCATTACAGTGCAGTGGGAGGACGCCGAAACGTGAAGAACCGAGGCCGACGATGAACGCCTACGGACTTCGGTTATGTAATTCGGCTCCACTTCAACATTGTAATTATGTTCTGGTTGGGGTTTTGTCGGGGTGAAAGGAGGGTAACTAGTAAGAGAATTTGGGGGATAGAAGATTGTTGGTGGCAATGGGGAAGGCAATTTCTTTCCATTGCCTGGTTTTGTGTCCATACCTTTTGTCAAATGGGTTAAAACCCATGACTGTTGAGGGGCAATTGCTTGTTGTGGGGTTTCGAAGCTCCGCGCTGTATAAACAAGGTCAGGGGGGAGCTTGATTGTGGCGACGAAATGCATGAGGGTTAGATGCTCATAGGAAGGGGTGGGGGAAGTAGCTGGTAGGGGGCTTGGGGCGCAGCCATGCCTGCGGCTCGCAAATAAAGCGCTAGAGATTCTAGAACCATGTAATGGTCGGAATTCAGTAGAAAATCTCATCACCAAAGCAACGGAGCCTTACTAAGAAGGGACGGATGCTGGAATCCGAAAAATTGTTGGAAGAATGGGAAGAGAAGGTAAAACAAGGAATCGAGACAGAGGAAGAAATGGATAACTGGAGGACCCTAGTCCCGGATCCAGGTAACACCCGTGGAATAATCACACAGTTCAAGCAAACCCTGTACTTGTACTGGTTAACAAAGAGCTTATTAGGCAAGGCGATGGAGAAGATCTCCGTGGGTATGGCGGTGACACTACAGGGAATGCTGAACTATAAGAAGGATATGGAGAAAATCCTCTTCTAGCTGCATAAATAGGATATTAGGTTGGACAGAATCGACCACCATATCCCTTGCATACTGGAGTTGTATGTCATGCCAAGAGCATCTGCCAAGGATCCAGCACCCATTGCATCTGCCTCAGAGGATCAGAAGGATTAGACTCTTACCCATGCATAATTTCGTCTTATGCGGTTAGCATTTAATTTCTATGTTGCAAATATCAGTTTTTACAGTTATGTAGTGTATGGACATGAGATAGATACATATCTAGCTTGGCTGGAAATATTAAGACAATATTGTTTTTGGATGGCTTATAACGCCGACCGGTGACCAACAGACTTGGTTTCCCTTCGGGGCAAGTTTAGGCCACCTGGTTAATCTATGTGGTGTAAACTTGCTCATTTTATAATAGAAAATGGAATGGACCTGCCAAGCTTAACAAAAATAAAATAAAATATTAGTGGCAACATAATTTCTCCAATGAATTTTAAAAATCCCCTTATACAAGTTTGTGCTTTTTAATAATATTGAAGGTGAATGAATGTTTGTTGATTTAGACCATTCGAATTACCCATTGTGACTTACGACTTATGTTTGGAGTTATAATATCATCGGGTCCAATGAAAAGTAATGGTCGTTGACCAACTTTAGATCTGATGGTTTATACTTCATTGGGCTTCGATGACCAGTACCAAAATTAGAATTAATCCTTGTTGTCGAGTTCACTTGTAAAATCAACCACCCACTATAACTACTCCACTGCACATAAATTTGAAAAATGAACTCGAGAAGTTAAATGAATTTAATATTCCCTCCTCAAAATTATGACTTCGACTCATAAACAAACCATTGAATATGATGGACGTAGCATGCCAAGCCATCGAGCCTGCCGATGAGGTTAACTATCGAGCCATTCCACAGCCGACAATCATTCGATCACAAAACTTCAACGATATTCTATACAATATTATATTGTTTAAGTTGTTTAGAAACTTGTTTGAAATCTATGTCAAAGTAGAAATTTGAAATTTATAAATAAAATTTTTGATATATATAAGTTTCAGATATCTTTTATTTAAACTCAAAATTGTTATTTTCAATGGCTGGGTGAAGAAATTGTACAACATCAATTTAGCATGGGAGGAGCAAAACATTCAACATTTAAAAAGGAAAACTATATTAAATTTAATATTTTGGATTCTATCTTGCGTTTCTAGAAAATATGTTCACATTAAATACATAATTATGACCTAATGTTTTATGTAGTGGGAAACAATTTACTGAGTCTCACTTAAGATAAAAAAAAATAAATTTCATTAATAATATTCGTGAGATAATGAGGAGAACATTATGAAATGTAATTTTATGGTTTACTTTCATTTATTATAATGTTTTATATTTGAGAATTAATTTATATATATATTTTTTAATGCAAGAGATATTATTTAAAGGATTTTTAAGGTGGATGATTTGAGTCGAAAGTCATTAAATAATGGAATATGTATTACATTTAGTCAAAATGATAATTATTAATGTAATTTCATTACGAATTCCCAAAGATATAAAAGAGAATGTAAGAGTTTATTTCAGGAGTTTTTTGGCAGGTTGGAGGATGGTAGCTGTGAGGAAGAAGACTTTAACTATTAAAACCATCTTGTATATGCTACAAATGGCCTCCTTCATTGTGACATCAAGGTTTTTTTAATAATAATATAATTCATTTTTTTCTTCTTCCATTGTATTCTATTATAATTTCAATTTTATGTGTTGGTTAATTGTTCCAGAATGGTGGCTTAACTTGACTATGCATTATCCTTGAATATATTAAATGATTTTAAATACTTTGGAGTATTTGATATCTAGGGCTCTAAAATCATATTTTGAGTTTATTGGTTGTAGGTTTAATTCCATGAGTACATGATATTTAGGGTTATGTGCACCATAAATTCAAATGCCATAAAAACCAGTTCTTTAATTTTTTTCAATATTTTCCCACAGTAAAAAGTGAAATTATTAACTATTATTTGACTTGTTTTGATTGTCTAATGTTTCATATATTACATTTAATCTAATAACTCTCCAATATTTATTATTTCAAATTATTAAATTAATTTATTCTAATTGTTATGCATGTTAAATAATAATAATACTTGATGTTATGTTATTTAGACTACATAGTTCAATTAGATGTATTTAACACTAGTGTGCCTTAATTTTTGTCTTTTCTTTAATTTTTATTTATATTTCTAGCTAACCTTTGTGAATTATCATATGTATTAATTTAATTCATTCATCATTAATGAAAGTTTTACTGAATATGTTTTCATGAGTTATGGATCTACTATCTCTTTTTCCCAAAAAAACATTATTTTATTTAAAACACTCTTTATTCAATAATTTGGTCTATTTATTTGTTTAATTATAAAATCTATTTAATTCACACTAGTTACAACAACTATTCGATTTTGATTATCACCAGGGAATACTCCCTCTCGTGAAAGGGAGATCAACCCTTGACACATAGAGCGGGAGGATATAGGATCCTCAATGATGTCGTCTCAGGCTATGCTCAGTTACTGGGACAATTTGAGCAGCAACAAGTTCTTTGTTACTTCATCAACAAATGATCACTCTCTTGCACCTTAATTTTAAGGACAAGCAAGTGGATAAGTATAATGCTTTTTCTTCCTTAGAGGAAATTAAGTGTATGTTGAGAAATCAACGCTTTTGTCCGGATAATGTCGACCAATGTTTGGCTTCAATGAAAGGTGTTTTTGTGAGCTACTTTTCTTGCAAAGATCTTATTGACCCTCCTTTCAATGATGACAATAAAGCGCCTGCCTTAATTTGTTCAGATTATGATCAGTGATGGAGGTGGTTTTAGGTAGTTCGTTCTCATTTTTCATATGATACAACTTGGTTTCTACAGGGCAGTCTGCATCTTATCTCTGTTATGGGGCATGAAATGGTTTGTTTTATTTGCACCATTTTTTTTTCTTTCTATGGGAGCCAGGTATATCTGAATTTTGGTAAGGGAAAAGGTTCTTATGTCCAATGGTTGTTTGGAGTCACCGAATATTTTATGTTTTCTATCTCTTTTCCACCTCAATTATTTTTTCTCTCAATGGTTAAAGGGACACAATTCATTTTTGTGTTGTTGGATCATTTTAGATTTGTTATAATTGCAAAATTCTATGTCTTCGATGGAGGTTGTTTCTTATGTGCTATGCTGGCAGAGAGTTAGGGGATTTCTAGGAGGGTCATCTTCTTCTATGTGATTGTCCAACTCCTTGCATATGTTGAACACTTATGAGGGATTGGGTTTGCTTTTGAATTCCCTCTGGCTTATCTGAAGAATCATCCATGCATTTTCTATTTGTTGGTGTGAGTGTGTCCATAGGGTGATGTATATGGCTATAATTTTATGTGGCTATGATGCATTATTTTGTTATTGATCAATTATTTATTAGCGAGGTCTTGGGCTCTCGCTCTACAATAATTATTTTTGTGTTAAATGGTATGATCATGAGCAATTTCATTCTTCTCTTCTTGGATTGAATCTATGGATTTCTATGTGAACCTTGGAATCAGATGTAAACTTCTTTTGATACGAATACAATTGATAGAAATTAAAAAAAGAAAAGAAAAAACAATATTATTATTATGTAATAATTATTTTATTTATTTAAATATAATAATAAATTTATTAATGATATTTTCTTTTCTTTTCAATATGATTAAATTTTTGTAGAACAATTATTTTGAAATTTTGATATGATTTAAATTATGTATAATAATTAACCTATTTGTTTCATATTTATTATATTATGAATTAATTATAAATTTTGAATGGTTTAATCATTTTTATTATAATATAATACTTAAAAAGATAAAATGTAGAAAAATAATTGTCATCTTAACCATAATCAAACGTTTTATAACTTGTTTAGATCCATCTTAACTCTAAATCTACCAAGCCCTTAAAGGGATCAAAGCTCCTTTCGCTCTAAAAGAGGTTTGCATCTCAAGGCATTCGATCCCTCTTAGCATTTGGTAGATCCAAAATTAAGATGGATATGGGCTCGTATAGAGGGATTTGGGATGAAAGAGATGTATTCTTAACATTTTATTACTTTTTAATTGAGACCACATGTAAATGGTTACAAATATTTACACCACTACAACATCTCCCCATGGCTTTTTCTTTTAGATTTTAGTTTAAAAATAATATAAAATAAAAATAAAATTAAATATTTATAAAATATTTTGATTTTGAAACAAGTTAATAATATCCATGGTAAAAAAGGGTGAATATGCATGGTTAAGAATCTTGTTATATTGTATGTTTATTGTAAGTATTAGGTTTTAATATAAGAATGTTATAAAATTGAATTATAATTAAATAATTTTTTTTTTTGAAATGAGTTAAGGTTTTTGGGTATATGATATTGATAAATATATGATGGAGATTTAATATTAATATAAATATAAGTTATTATATAATTATAATAATTATATGATTAATAATTAAGTTTTATAATATTAAATTTAAAATATTGGGTAGACTTGTTGTCATTATTATGAATGGGGAGACTGGAACTGTCGGTTTTTTAAAGTTGGCGATATAAAGAGAATATTATTGAATTTCCATGCACCTTCCTCACCACTGTACCTTTTTTACCTTCTCCAGAGCATTCTCAATTCCAATGTAAATAAAAAAATTATACTCTCAAATATATTTTTCAACATAATAAAACTAAAATTCGATAAGTATGTGAGAATATATGAAACGAAAAAGGAAGATTGTTTTTTAGTAGAGCAAAATAATGTTATAAAAACTAATAATTTGCACAATGAGGAGTGGGTAAAATTTATATGATGGGCAATTTAAAAATAAGACCATCATAAAATAATTATGTGACGGGTAGGGACACCCGTCAAATTTAACCCCTGCAGGCTGTACCTGTATAATGGAGTGGGTCACCCCCTGAGTCCTCAGTCCTGTGTCGTACCCATTACCAAATCAACGCAAAATGGCTCGGCGCGTATACATAAATTCGTGGTTAATATTATTATTGTTATTATTTATATGTCACATGAAATGTTTGAAAATGTCCATATCAGTATCCACGATATTGTTGAATTCATTATTGAGGAAAAAGCGGGTGAAGAAAGCGGGAATGTCATTGTCTACGGAAAAGCAGCCTTCAATTCATATTGTTGAATTCATATTATTGAGGAAAAAGCAGGTGAAGAAAGCGGGAATGTCATTGTCTACGATTGTGAAGTCTCGTCTGAAAAAGCGGGAATGTCATTGTCTACGGAAAAGATACTTAAAGAAGCCTTCAATTTACCGTATCAAACCCGAGAAAAGTTAGTGGCACGACAAATTCATATGACACCTTCCTTTCCTATTACCTACTTTCAACGACTGCTCTTTCAATACACTTGCCTAGCAGGCCCCATAAATGAATTTCATTTGTCTTCGGGGAAAACATGCTTTACTTGCTGCCATAGTACACCAGTGGGACCTTGATAAGGCATATATGCTCATGCCCACAAGTCAAAGGAACTGTCAAAATCGAGGAAGAAAATGTGATTTTTTTTTTAAGAATGTAGTGTGAAATAAACAAGCTGGTTCCTCGTGACTTCCGGGCAAGAGCAAAGTTTTTGGGCGGCATGCCCTGTACCTGTATAATGGAGTGGGTGACGTCACCTCCTGAGTCCTGGTGACTTGAAAGCTCCTTCATAATTTTCTTATACGATCATTTCGTACCAGTCAGACACGCGGCTTTCCATTACAAAACAGAAGTTTCATCAACCAGTCTGAAATCAAAGTATAACTATGACATTTGAGTTGATACCACACCTCATGAAGAAAATAATGTGATTTTTTTAGGATGTGTAGTGTGAAATAAACACGCTGGTTCCTCGTCACTTCTGGGCAATAGCAAAGTTTTTGGCCAGCATGCCCTGTACCTGTATAATGGAGTGGGTGACGTCACCTCCTGAGTCGTCACCTCCAGAGTCCTGGTGACTTGAAAGCTCCTTCATAATTTTCTTATACGATCATTTCGTACCAGACAGACACGCGGCTTTCCATTACAAAACAGAAGTTTCATCAACCAGCCTGAAATCAAAGTATAACTATGACATTTGAGTTTGTACGTTGAACGTTTATCAAGATGAAGGTCCCACTGGTGTACTGTGGCAGCAAGTAAAGCATGTTTTCCCCGAAGACAAATGCAAGGTCCCACTGCCCAAATTCATTTCTCGGGACCTGCTAGGCAAGTGTATTAAAACAGCGGTCGTTGAATTCGCTATGGTAAATTGAAGGCTGCAGGTGTCATGTGAATTCGCTATGGTAAATTGAAGGCTGCTTTAAGTATCTTTACCGATATATCAGTGCTCTACTCATAAGAAAAGTAGTCTTGGTTTAACTTTCCTATTAATATTATTCAAAAGGCACAATAGTTCAACTCTCTTAAGTCTCCTTTACAAAAATTCAGAACACCACATGGTCTCCTCATTATGTTCCTCATATTTGTGCCCTTGTACTCTATCTGATGCATTGAACCTCTTAGGTGGTGCAACATTCTCCTTGTTACATGTATCTTGAGGCCTTTCTATCCCATTTACCTTTGTTATTTGCATTACCTCTTCATTCTGGCTTAGTCTTGGTTTTGCACTTCAATTGTTCATAGAAATGCCTTAGCTTTTGAATGGCCTCCTCCAATGATTTGGGCTCATCAAACTCAATTCTATCTTTAAATGCAGCTAGTCACCCACTAATGAATCTTTGAATCTTGGCTGTTTCCTTTGTGAGATAAGGCACATACCTCAGTGACTCCAAGAACCTGCTAGTGTACTCATCATCTGTCATTGATCCCATATTTAGCTCATAATATTCCTTCTCCCAATCATCAAAGTATCTTTCTGACAAATACTTCTTCTTGAATAATCACTCAAACTCACTCCAAGTCAAATCTTCCTCATGAATACATATGACATTCTTCACATCTTCCCACCAAATGTTTGCTTTACCTTTGAGACTGAATGTAGCCACTCTATCTTTCATGTTCTCTGAATAGTCATGCAACCTGAAGAATTTCCTCATGCCAAACAACCATGCCTCTACATCCTATGGTTTCTCCATCTCTCCATCAAATGTTGATGTTTTTCCTTTCATAAATTCATTCAGAAAATATCCCCGATCACTCCTCTTGTAAGGATGATAACAATGACAATCATAATGCTTATCTGAATCAGAACTAGAATCATACATGTGTCTATGCCCTCTCCTATCTGAAGCATCCACCAATCTGTCGTCTCTAATTGTTTCATCTCTATCTCATCTATGACCACCATGCGACTGACTACCGCATGCCCCATTAGTTCTATCCTCCTTCTCATAGTTGATCCGAAGTGGTCCCTGTCACTGCAAATATGCCAAACTCTGATGTATTACTACATTTACCACTACTTGTTTGTCCTGTGGCTGTATGATTCTGTCATTATCTGCCTTACAACTCCTTATTTCTTGGTGTAGCTTCCAAATTAGAAGAGTTCCCAACACCATACTGCTCTTTAGATTCATAGGGAGAGTCTTTGTAGTCAACCATCTTACTATCCATTTTATATTTCTTCCTACAAGGTGTATCATGTCAACTAAACTAAATCACAATAAACCAGCATGTACCTTAGTATAGTTTTAGGAGGATACCTTGTCTACAAGATCAACAAATTAGTGCGATACATGTATAACATAATCATGATATCATATAGAAACATAAAACATAAGCACTACGATCCAATAATCAATTCATGACCTAAACAACAACACACACCACGACCTCATGCATGACAACCACCATTGTTATGTCATTATACACTTGACCACATGCAAACATGAACATGCATAAGCGATGCATAACCATCCACACATATACATAAACACATATGACCAAGCATGAATGAACAATACTTGAAATCAAACCTACAAGAATGATACATGCAACCATGCATACAACATTGCAACCAAACACACTGCAATGATACATGTAAGCGACATATATCGACATGCAACTGGTTATACACTCACAACGATGCATTCCACAATCACACCTCAAATTTCACATGAAGACATCACTACAACCATGAACAATATCATGCAAATGCAACAAGCACATGGAATGCAAGGGTGAGAGACACACATGCAACTGACATGCATGCATGACCAACACATAGCTCATCTAGTCTGAAGGGTGAACCATGCTCTAATACCACTCTATAACGCCTTCCTCCCACATATACCCAAGCAACTGGCTAGCCAGGGCAAACATGCGACAAGAGGCCACTATGATATGATTTGACCTCCTAATTCACGTTAAGGAAGTGGATCCCATGAAAAAACACCATACAAACATTAGTTATCAGCTATAGGACCCTTAAGAACCAATCCAATACTTTAGACAACTTGCCTTGGACTCCCATTCAGATTTTGGACAATTTAAGGCTCATTTTCTCCCATGCTATAGGCATGAGTGCGACCAACAACCCAGAGTCCCTCTCACAGGCTTTCCTGCCAATGACTAGAGACCAAAACTATCAGTGCTATGCCAGTAACTCCACGATTTGAGCCACTTTTTCAGGCCTAGAGCCTAGATCACTGCCCAAAATTGAACCATCTCGTCAGATTAGTAAAATAACATGGAAATGACAATACTAAAGCAAATACTTGTTCGAGACCTTGACTAGACCCCTACTAGATATGTTAGGCATTTCGTCAAACATATTGCAAATGTGTAATATACAGGTGTAATTAACAGTTTTGAACATAGGGGTCTCATACTTAGCTAAGAATTGCTAAGAACCATTGATTCCTCAACACATCAATTGTCATTCCCTCCCTTAGGTCATAGATACATTGACCATTCAATTACAATTAAAAACATGAGGAAAACCATGCATGACTATTGTCATCAAACACATACATAACCAATATAATAGGGAAAAAATTATCCATGAAATCATAGGCATATACACCACATATAATCCATAAAAATTCTCATAGAAATACAAGGATAAATAACCCTACATTAATGATGCAAACTCCAAACCTAGGATGGGACTTCCATGTTCCACCCGAGCGTAGAATGGCTGAGCCAAATCTCTCTTCAACAATTCACCCCCATGCCATATTCCAAGCATGATTGTGGGATCTCATAGAACACATCAATTAAAACTCATCTAAGGCTTCCAATGGACATCCACCTCAACCCAATAAATAGTGATTCCACCTCACAACAGGACATCACAAAACCATCATCTAATCGGTCTCTATCCCAACCATCCAGGGCTCCAGACCGTTTGTTCCAACCAAGGCTCCAGGACTAATAACTCAACCCACATTTGTCGCTAGGCTCTAGAGTGTTTTTCCAACCAAGTCTCAAGGACTAATAACTCAACCCACCAAGGGCTCCAAATCATTTGTCCAACCAAGGCTACGAGACTAGTAACTCAACCCAAGCTATTATAGGGTTCTAGAGTGTTTGTCCAACCAAGGCTTTAGGAACTAGTCGCACAACCCAAGCTAAGGAAACATGAGAACCAACCAAAAACAAACAACAAAAGTAAACCCACAATCACCATGGCTATCTAGGAAATGGAAAGGCTAGGCAATCCACTGTCAATCCAAGCAATCCTCCATGCCAATGACAGATCACAACCAAGAAACTGCATACATGTGTCATGCATGTCAAAACTAGTAAGGAAACATATATGTAACTCGATACCTGCAACTAAATATGATGTAGTTGTTGATCCCGATGCCCTCTTGCGCTTTCCTGCTCTTCCTTTTCCTTCTTACTCTAAAAATCCAAGTATTCCACACCCTCCAAGAACGCTCCAAGGAAACTCTAAGTCTCCAAGAGTGAGAGAGAGAGAGAGAGAGGGAGAATAGAAGAGAGCTCCAACATTGAATTGACAAAAGGTTACCAACTGATCCTCAGAATCCTTTTTATGAATGAGGCCTCTATTTTCTTCACTTTCCATTGTTTTCCTTCATTTTCCTCCTCACATGAAACCTGTGACCTTTCACCTCCCTTTTCTCCTATATTCCATTATTTTCATAAAAATATGTGTCAAAATTCCATTTTGCCTTTCCAAATCCTTAACCATTTCCTTTGCCAATTTCCTTAGCCATAAACAATCACAAGTGATCCCCATCAGTAGGATTTTTCCAAAAATTCAGCTTGGAATAAGTGTCCCATCATCCGTGGGTGTTGTTTTTAACTTTTATTACATGGAATTTTCACCAGGGCTATTACAAGTTGTCTACATCTTCACGAGTACACTTAGTTTTCCATGTTTCATGCTTAAAGAAAGTTATAGGTGACAAGCTCCTAGTTCAAACTATATTGCTCGAACTTGAGGAGGAAGGAAAAACCATATTGGAGCCTGAAGAAATCACAGAAAAAAGAATCCAACAGTTACAAAATAGATCAATTTCAAAGTATCTCATTAAGTGGAAGAACTTATTTACTAAAGACTCCACATGAGAGGATGAATATTTTTTTCAAAATCATCTAGAGCTACTCAAGCATTAAGGACAACACTTTTTTGAAGGGAAGGGGCATGTTAGGTCCCTATAATACTAGTGTAGCCCCCATATTGTTATTGTTGTGCCCCATAGAAGTCCACTATTTTTATTGTAGTTCCCTTACATTATTATTGTTATGTAAGGCTTAATTATATTTTGACCCCTTAGACTCCTATAAACCAAGGAGGTATTGTCATTTGAATCATCCAAGAATTGTTCATTTATGTAATGTAAAGGGAGGTTTCCCCCTCAAAGTGGCTTGTTATCTAGTCATTTATCTATCCTTTTTTATATTTTTTTGCTATTTTTGATCTATATACATAACAATGTCTCACTTATGGTTGGCTTTCCTATAGCTTAAGGAGGGTTCTCCATAGTATATCCCTAAGGGGGGATTTTGAATTGGTTTGATTAGGTTTAGTCAAAATAAGTTAAGGGATGTCTAGGGGTTCTACTAGGGAGCCCCCCATTAAGTTGACAGAGATTTGGTTAGATGTGAGAAGATGGTTGGTGAGGTCACAATCACCCCAGGTGAAATATTTTTCTGTATCAAAACTAACCTCCTAGTAACATAACAATTGATTGGTTGTGGGGTGAATATGCTTGTTGTTCATCCTTACCTAATGATCTTGTGCTCAAATACTAAAAAAATGTCTCACTGGAAGTACTCCTCCATATCTCTTTCACATGCCTTACCAAAAAAATATATTTTCTATTTGACTTAGATACAACCAAAACCTATACACCTTGGAAATGTTTCTACGACATAAATACCTTTCTATACAAAAAAATTCCCACATTGGCTGAGATATGTGGCTCACAGCAACATATAATCTTTAATAAATTGCAATGCTTATGTTAATAGGGGATTGATTAAGGAGTGAATATGCTTATTAATTGAACTTCCCTGAAAAATATTACATTAGCAATAATCCACAACACATATAAGCTCCAATATAGCATGATTTTCATTTTGATGGTGGTAGCCAAAAGAGATTGGTGCCTTGTACAACATAATGCTTGAATGGTTGCAATATGATTATGGTTGATGTTTGGCATTTACCCCTCCCTTGGAGCACAAAACATTTACACTAAATTGGTTGAGAGATGTGGTCCACAACAAGATATAACCTCACATATACCATGATCTTTATGCCAATCGGGGTACCAAGAAGGGGGTGTTCACTCCTACTAACATAATGGTTAATTGTGTGCAATCTAAACAAGCTTATTGTTTGACATTAACCCCCCACCTATAAAAAAATTAGTAAAAATATTTCATTGTCAATACTTGAAAATATCCATTTCACATATGTCACTAAAAATTCCCCCTTATTGCTGGGTACACCTAAAATATTTGCTTTTTGGAATTTTTTTTTTTTTTTTTTTTTACATAAATCCCTGTATGCAAAAAGTTTATCCCACATTTTATGAAAGATGCAACCTACAACAACATATAAGCTCCAATATACTATGATCTTTATGCCAATTAAGGTAACTACAAGAGAGTGTTGCCTCCTACTAATATAATGAATAATCATCAACTTCACAATTCTTGTCTTTGACCAAAAAAAATTTGTCCATAGTTTAACATTGTGAATTCAATTTTTGTTATTTTTTATTATTATGTAAATCTATTTATTTGTAAGGTGATTGCTTGAGGTCTTATTATAAGTTGTTTAGTAACTTCCATTTCTATTAGTTACAATTTTATTGTTTTTAGTTTTACTTCCTTTTTATTTAACTTTTATTTTTTTTTCTATTATTTCTATTTTGATGAATTATATTTTTTTCTCCATATTTTAAATTTAAAATGACTTAAGGTATTTTAATAAATTTAATTATAAAAAATTAGATATATTAATAAGAAATAAAATACACAAATATAATATATATGTTAATATAAATAATAATAAATAATGTTATTTAATTTTTAGTGATGACATATAACAATACAATATTTTATTAATTATTTTATTTTTTGTGATGATAATTTTATGTTTTTAATTTAATTAAACTATATTTAAGCTAACCTACCGGTACTAATTACTATATAATCCTTATTTAAAATTATAATATCATTTACTCTCATATATTTAAAATTATAATATCGTTTACTCAAGGTGTATATACATTGATTTAGATGCATTGATTTTCTGCAGTTTCCGTTACACTGCATATATATATAGAATTGTTTTGGATGAAACTTTAAAGCTATGACAACGGACTTCTTATATCTGTTGGTGAAGATAAAGAATTGTCGCTATCAAACTAATTTTTCAAAATAATAATTATGTACTAAAAGGTTGAGATGGAATAATTTTTCATGATCACGGTGAAAATTGTTTTTTCGTTGTGTGTGGGGTTTTTAAACCTATTCTTAAAAAGGAAAATGCTTTATATAAAACTGCCTAACTTTGGAATTACTTTCAAAATAAATATGCTATGCTCTTTCCCTACAGAAAAATAGATACGCCATGCTCTTTACATGATGCTCCTACTCGGAAGTTAAGAATATGAATGACTGCATTTTACTCTCAGAAGTTAGGAATATAAATGAGTGCAGTTGGCTTGGAATCTCTTTAAAAGAAAATTATCTCTGGAATTGGTAAATAAGAATATAAAGTAAGACATTTTTAAACAAAGTATTTTAAAATCAGAATCAAGAATTATTATTATTTTTTTTTTTCTTTTCCATATGGAAGAAATTTGGCTTATGAAAGTTGTACATATAGTTTTATTGTAAGATTTTTCAACATAGTTATGTTATGCGACTAGAACCACTACCACTCTCGAAGTTATCATTAAACTTTCTCAACCACCTGCGATATATATCATTAACAAAGTACCAAATTTATAAAAAAGGGCTTTAAAATAGGAAAGTGGGAATATGGGTCTGATATAATTTATATATATATATATATATATCATTTAAAAAATTAGATATAAAAAATATAGCATGGTGGGAAGATGCGTTTGGAATAATTATTGAAAATAGATATTAATTTTTTTATATATATTAAAAAATGATTTAAAAATTAATAAATATATGTAATATATTGGTTTTGTTTATTTTTAGTAAAATTTATTTATTTTATCTCTATTTAAATGTTTTCAATTAATTGTAGAATACTTAAAAATTAAAACTATAAATATAGATATAATTTATTTATCAAGTTATTTTAATATAAGTGTATTATGTTTTTTATATAAATAATGGTGGTTTAATGATTAAAAATATATGTTTTATTTTTTCTAAAATATTATAAATTGGCTTTGGAGTAAGTTTAAAATTATTTTTGTTTGATTAAGAGTTATTTAAGGAAACAAGTTAATGGTCCAATACCCAGAGGTATCGAGTAGGAGTTAAAACTTACCATTTACGAACCATTGAGTGATAATTCTAGGTGGTATGATGATGCATGAGTATTCAACCCAAGAGAAAATCATTATAATTAAGTAGACATAGGGGGTCATGTTTTAGAGAAGTTAGTTTCCTAAGTCTCAAATTAATGTAATATTTAGGCCTTTAAGGAATTAATTAGATAATGAGAGGAAGTTGTAAATTCTTTCGAATAAATGAGAACATGAGGGGGCAATAATGACAAAAGAGTCTAAAGTCAAATAGGACTCTTTAAAGCAGTTCCATGATTTGAGGAACTAAGGAGAGCACTTAGGAATTAAATGGAGATTAGAAGTGGACGTAGAGAATAGAGGATTTAGGAGTCAATTCAGTAGATTTAGGAGTCAAAGCAGGATTATTTCAATGAACCTTTCTAGGATAAATGTAAGCCTACGGGCAAAGTAGAGGAGAAGGCCACAGATATCGAAGATTAGGCCTGTGCGAGATAGAGAAGTCTTGAATGTAATAATTTATATATATATATATATATACAAAGGTTTATTCCTGACTATGTCATTGTGTGTGAAAGAGTATTACATGAATGAATTACTATGAACTTTTAGGCTCTGTAACAGGGTAGCAGACATAATTTTGAAGAATGCGCGGAGAGAGTAGAATGATGCAGAGGAATCGTAAAAGGATCTTAGAATCCAATTGAAGAAGTAGAGTGAAGCTTTGGAGAGAAGTTGTGAAGCAAGAATTCGCTGAGGAATTCAGCTCAGAGGAAGTTGAGCAGTGGAAGCAGAAAGAAGAGTTTGAAGAAATACACCAAGGAGAGGAACAATTTGGAGAAATCTTAATGGAGCAATGAATCCATTCGAAGGATCCAAGAGGACAGTGATCAAAGGAGCATGCGGAGTTAAGCTCAGATCAGTGTGGCGGAATGGAAACAGTGAAGAATGAAGAACCTTTGAAGAAACCCGAAAACTATCGCGACCACTGAAAATGACATAAAAATTAAGTTAAGTAGAAGAATAGAGAAGTGAAGTATCCATGCACAGTAGCTGTCAGATCGAGAAGACCAACGGCCAAGATTAAATCGCAAGAGTGGGAAAATCGTGATCGCATTGCAATCCTTCAAAGGAAGGAAGCGATTGCGACATGCGATGTATAGGACCCGAAACTCTATCGAATATGGCCTAAAACCCATCGGGTCCGGAATATATGTCGGATCAAAGTTTAAAGTGGAAGAGTCAAAGATCAAGCAATAGCCGATAGCGATATTGCGACATCGCCGATAAGCGATGAGGCCAATCAGAGATCGGGTGGATCGGCGATCGGAGAAGACAACGATCAAAAGTTATAGTGAAAAGGCTTGAAGGAGGTGGACTCGACGATAATTATAGTCGCAAGTGTAATGTTTTTGAGTTCCAACCTATGTGTTCTGATGGAGTTTTCCTTTATATTTCTCTTGTTCCCGTGTAATTCAGATATATGAGTTGCCCAAGTCTTTTAATGCAAAAGTGATGTTAATGATTCTGATAGCCACAGATCAGAGTGGGAGATGTGGTGAGGCATATATGTATGTATGACCAGCGAAGGGAGTGTATCTGCAAAGGCCGTACCAAGGCAGAAGAAGGTGTGTTTGTGTATGTTTTCCTTTGTAAATGGTTTTATAAGGAAAATAGTGTCGATGGGTAAGTTTTATGTATTAACCATATATAACCAAAGGTAAGAGGGAAAAGGTTATATATGCAGACTTAAGGAGTTTAAAAGTCCTGATAGAAGGCTTAAAGCGGGGTGATTAATTTCCTTTCTAAAGGAAAAGGTGGGTTAATGTGTAGACTTTGTTAAGTCTATGAATCATTCCGCATGAGACTAAAAGAGGGCCTTAACCATTTGAGATGGAAGATTTGACTCCTTTATGAGTTAAATACGTGGGACAGATGTGTGGATACATTTTACATGCATACTGTGGGTGTAAGCAGGGGTAACCCTGCATCATTTGGTATTGGAGCCAAGTTTGTAATTAAAATTGTTGGGGTTAAACAGAACAGAGAAATTCTATGTGAAAGAATTGAAAGCAGAGTTATGTGTTAAGGTGTTTATGCAGGGAAGGAAGGATCAGATTCTAATATGACAGAAGGAGGGTACACAGAGGTGATGTGTAACAAAACTTGCAGATGCAGGAGACAAAGGAAATCCATTCAAAGTACAGGTGGAATGGTGAAACAAAATCATGCTGAGATCTTGAAAGTGAGGTAATATGTTCTGTTTTAAATTGAGAATGTGTGCTTTTACACTAATGCATAAGTGACAACAAGAGAAGCCGCGAGAGGAGAACTAGGTGTGTTCTTGAAGATAAAGTAAGGAAAACACTCTGATGGAGAAGTGGCAATGAACCTGAAGAATCCAATAAGAGATTAGACAGAGAGGACAACTGAAGTGTTCTCAAGAGAGAGTGAGAAATTGCAGAAGCCTAGAAGGAGAAAAGGTGTTGCTCGAGAGGAGGTTCCAGATAGAGGACCCATGCTTACCAAAAGACTGAGTGAGGAGAGCTTAGTGAGGTAAAATTACAGTGAGGAGGACTAGCTGTTGCAGATAAATGAGAAGCTCATAAAGAAAGAGGAGAGGAAGATGACTACTGATAGTCATAGCAAAGGTTTAGAGAGAAGCCACAACAGAAGAAAGATGAGTAAAGAGGATGCTAAGTCAAATGGAAAGAGGATGAGTCAAGAGGAGATTGACAAAGAGATTTTCGAGTTAAAATAACAACTTGATGCATTAAGGAGAATACTTGAGAAAGCCAGAGACTAGGTTGGGTTTTGAGGAAGAAGACAGTAAAGTGGCATAAGTTGCAGAGAAGGCTACAACAGAGGTAAGTGAGGTGGCTGATGGAAAAACTCAAGGAAGCTAAGTTGGAAATGGAAATGGAAGAGTCCATTTGTGAACCAAAACAAGGAGAAATTCTGGGTGAAATTGATGATGAAGACTGCAACTTCAAGTGAGGCCAAAGGCTCACATGGTTTTAAATCTGACAATTTGTGTATGTTTGCAGGTGAAACATGTAAAGAAGGACAATTTGTTGATATTGTCATAAAGAAGGAAGAAGACAAGTAGAATCTAAATTCTGTTCTGAAAGAAGATGAGATAGATAGGTCTCATATACAATTCGGGGAAGATATCAAGCAACCAAGTGAAGGGCTTGAAGAGATTGAAGAGGAGACCACCGAAGAATTTCTGAGTCATAAAGAAAACTTGGAACAACAAGGAGATATGATGGCTAAAGCATCCAGTGATACCATAGGGTCTTATGTTTTTAAAATTGATAGTTTGTGTATGATGACATGTATTGCAGGAGAAAAGAAACCTATTAAAGATATCTTCAGAGTAGATTAAGATATAGAAGTAAAAGGGGACAAAGAAAACTTCTCAAAAGAAGAAGAATTTGACTGCATATAGAAGAAAAAGTCTATCGATGAGTCGATAGAAGCTGTCATAGAGATGAAGAATCAGAATCTTATTCTGATGAAGAATGAAGGAATATTGTCTCAGAAAAGTAATCAAATGAGTATGATTAATGTTATTGATGAAAAACAAATGCAAGAGAATTTTAATGCAGATGGCGAGATAAGGATAGCTCTTGGGGAAGATAAACAGCAAGAGACTAAAGGCAAACTTGAAGAAGACACTATGTTAAGCTAAAAACATAGTAAAGGATCATCAATTCACCATGATGATAGGCACAATGGAAATAGCCATGGAAGTTGTTGAGACAGTCAAGGAAAAAGGAGGACATCTACTAAAAGATGTTAAGAAGGAAAAAGTCTATGCAAAAGACTTAAGCTAAGTTACCAGAAAACGGATACGGGAACGGATACGGGTACGGGGTTTGAAACGGATACGGCAAATTTTCAAAAAATCTGGATACGATACGGCAGGAAACGACACATAATAAATATATATAAATATATATATATATATATATATATATATATATATATATATATATATATATATATATATATATATTAAAAATAAAAAATTCATATTACCATTCATATTGCAGAATCTAAATTATCATCTATGATCTATCATGATTCATGATTCATCATCATCAATTCAAGATTCAACTTTCAAAGTTTCAACATATGCCATATGGCATAAACATTCAAGTTTTCAACATTGCCATCATCATTAACAATCACTATAACATTCATGATTCAAGTTTCAACTTTCAAGACTTTAGATTTCTCTTGTTTGGCTAGGTCTCAACATAGTGATAGCTTTCCTTGGCCAGTGGGGTAATGAACTCAAAACTTTTCTTAATTCCCTGCCCAATTTCTTGACTGTAATTCTCACTGGGGCTTGCAACAGTCCCCAGAAAATTTGTAATGCAACTATATAGAATGCAATTTATAAACAGAAGTCTGAAATTTATCTGCAGTATCTTCGCAATTCATTCATATACTCTGCAATCACATTTAATTTGTAACAGTGTATACCTTTCTTCATGAGCAATAGTTAAGCTAATTCTCAATAGCATGAACAACATGCTAGGATTCTTTTCTCCTGTTGTTCTTCTACTTCTAGAAGTGATTGCTACAGATCTTCAAGTTGATCTTCACACAAAGTTTTTCTACTTCTAGACGTAATATGCTTGATTTTTTTTTCTATCAGTCCAGGCCAGCAATCCACAGCTAACACAGTTTCTATCTTATGCCCATCTGTAGATAAATGGCCATTATGTTCTTATGCCAGTTTGAACTAGAAATTGAAATTGGTTCACGGTTGAAACTTGAGGCTGATTGTGCTTTGCATAAGTGTGATGATGAATATACATTGTACAACAGAAATCTCTTAATCATTTTCTGAGTTGATGCAATAAAGCCTAAAGGCTTGTTTGCAGCCTATTGTGCAATGTGAAGGCTACAGATTGTGGGATATCGTTGATGCATGGTAAGAGATTATGGACCATGGTATATGCTTGGCACACAGGAGTAGTTTATGGGAGAGCAGTTCTATAAATAATCATAATAATGTATCTTACGTTGATGCATTTGACTTTTGGGAGAGTGGTCAGTGTTTTTACTTGGGCATCCAATCTTAGGCTAACCTATTACAATGCATCTATAATGCAATTTAATACATGTGTTATTAACTTATTATATCCACTACAGTGTGGCTTTTTATGGCCATCCATGTGCACAGTGCACAGGTCAGGGGATGTGCAAATGCAAGTTCTTCAGTCCCCTGAATTGCTGAAATGGCTGAATTCAGAAGAAAGCAAGGTTTTTCAGGTCAAAAGTTTAAAGTTTAAACTTAAAGGTGTATTTTCTCACTGGTGGGGCCATAAGGAGCCCTTGTGTTTCCTATTTTCGGTGGGGCCATATACTGCCCGTGTGTGGCTTATCTTTGGCCTTGAGGCTTGGACCCACTAAAATTCATTTTTAAGTGATTTAAAAAGGAAAAAAAAAACAGTTATCAGTTTTTGACTCAAAACGGCTGAAGGTGGAATTCAGAATCCAGATTGTTCATCGCAAGATTGATGGCAGTGTAGTGAGCAGTCGTGATCAAATTCTCAATTATTTTCTAAAGCAGGACAACTCAGGATCAGAACTGAGTCAAGATAAATTAGGACGATTAGCAAAGAAAGCTGGGTTGCAGCTTCTGTCTGGTGAATTTCCCCTTGACAAAGTTCAAGTGTCCCATATACCAGAAACTATCTCATCCTTGATAGAAAAAGTAAGTGGACAAACAGAAGAATTCGAGGAATCAGTAAGTAAAGAAAGTTTAGAGACAGAGGAACAACATCAGAAATTAGGGGATATAACGGATAATTTTTATACACATTCTCGTACTTCAAAACATATTACTGATAATGGAAATGAGAAACAGGACTCTGGAATTGTTGTAAATGATATGATTCTAGATCCAGAGGGCTATGACGTCAAACATGAGCATTCAACAGTCAACTACACAAGACTTCGTCCTCTTTTAAAGGAATATTGGTACTGATTAGTATTACAACTTACACCGTTACGGTTCCGGGTTAACGTTACATACTAACATAGAATCTAAATGTAAACAATGTAACATACGTATTACATTTCAACGAATCAACAGCAGTAAGACTGTAAGTAATCTGAAGACTGAAATGAAAATCTCACGTGATATGTATTATGAAGTAACAGGCTAGCCGCTACAGCAGTAAGTAATCTCCCGTGCGGCGTGAATAAGGGCTGAAGTCTGAAACTTGAAAGCTGTTACACTGTTACAGTGATCCAACGAACTCAGCGGCGGCAGCAAACTCAGCGGCAACGAACTCAACTCTTGTCGTTTAGGGTTTAGAATGAATCGTTTAAACTTAAAAAATAACTTCAAGTCTTCAAAACGTAAAACGCTAAATCGGGATTCGGAAATCTATAAAATCTGTTCCCGGCAGGCGCCCAAGTTATCAGCGTGAAACGTATTGATTTTTTTTAAAAACGTTTTACAATTTGCTGGAACGTTTTACGATTTGATGAATACGTATCAGAAATGGCTGAACCGTATCGTTTTTCTTGAAACGGGAGGGTTTTCCCATCAAAACGCCTGAAAAACGGCTTTAAAAAATCGGAAACGTATTGGAAGCAGCAAAAACGTATTTCAGCCGTTTTTTTGCCGTTTCTGGGCTGAAAACGTATCAGAAACGGAAAACGGCGTTTTGGCCAGTCAAGGAGCCGTTTCCGGTAACTTAGGCAAAAGGAAAAAGGACATCTAATGATTTCTCAATAACAATAACAAGGGAAGGTATGGAAAATTATGTGCAATTTCCAAAATATACTGCAATTGGATTATAAATATATTTTAAGTAGATATATAAAATATATATTGAAAGAGGCACAGCTGGTTTGTCCGCATATACTAATTTGTGTTTAGAGAAATCTTTGTAAAGCTTTTTTTATTAAGCAAAATGATACTCAAAAGTCAGGAAATTTTAAATGAATGAGAAACACAATATTTTAGTGTTGTTTTTTCGATTTCTCAATATGTCTATAGTGTTTGTGTGTGAGTATATCTCCTGTACTTGTTTTGTGTGAGTTTGCCCGTTATGGAAAAAGGGACCAAGATAGTGGAAAAGTTAAGGGACAATTTACTTAATAATCAGTGGTCATTGATGAAAATGATTGGGAGGAAAAAAAAATTACAATGAGCATCATCTCTATAAAAGCTCACTCGTCGTTAAAAGAGTGCTAAATGAGTTTAGGAAGGGAGTCCAATTTATAAACATTTCTTCATTAAAAATTGTATTTGTTAAAAATGCTATCAAAAGAGGAAAATTTACATATTTGAAAGCGATTTTGATTTTTGATTCATAAATTATATTTATGAAATTATTTTCAAAGAAATAAATTAAGACGAAGGAAAAAAATCTTAAAACTAATGGGACATTTAGTTGTAAAGATTAAGATATTCTTAAATGTAAGATAATGATTTTGGATTAAGATATTTTTAAACGTAAAATAATGATTTTGGATTAAGATATTCTTAAATGTAAGATAATGGAGAAATTAACATATTTTTTATTATTATTTTACAAAGTTTAATTAAAAATATATAATATTTATAAAAAATATAATATTAATTTATCAAATTATTTAAAATAGGAGTTGTTTTTAGTGTGATTTTTTGAACTTTTCTGTGTCTCGTGTTGGAATACGGTAGAAAAAATTGAGTTGAAATCTTGATTTGTGTTATTTAAACTGTTTTCTCGACTATATATATGGATTCATCACCCTGAAAGGCTCTTGAGGCACTTTGATTGTGCAGGGGTTACCAATCAAGCTTGTGTATTCAGTAAATTCCCACAGGATTCTAGAGAAATTAGACCAGAAAAGCTTCTAAAAAGTCTCACTAAAAACAAATAGTTTAAAATATATTAAACTAAAATGATAATTAAATTGATCACAAATCCATTTTCGTCAAAATAATTATAACATTATTTCACATTAATAATGTAAAATTTGTAAAAAAAGTTTTAAGATGTGTAATTTTAAATTTTGAAATAAATATAAATTAAAATCAAAATTTATGAATTAATTATCTTTTTATTATTCTTAAACACTAAACTAAAACTAGAATTAATTATTGTTAAAAAATTGATTAAAATTTTTTATTCCATTATATATTAATATAAAAGAAATAGTTAAAAATAAATAATTAAAAATAAGTAATAAGTTTAAAACAAAAACAAATTATAAAGTATAAAATACTAAATGTAAGTTTTGTTAAAGAAAACTATGGAGTATGCTCCACCGTTTGAATTTGGAATCAATACTAAATATAAGTTTTGTCAAAGAAAACTACGGAGTATGCTCGACCGTTTGAATTTGGAATCAATGTTTCAAGTATTTAGAGTCAACATTTCAAGTCCATAGCAGGACCATCACTATGACCTAAGTTATTTAATTTTTTAAATATTCGTAAAGGAAAAATTAATCTTAAAATGAAAATTATCAAATAATTATAAATATATTAATATTTTAATTATAAATATATTAATATTTTCAATAAATATGAACAATACTATATATTTGTCATTGTTTAGGAGAATATACATTGTTCTTCATAGAAACATAAATTATGTAAGTTTCTTCAGAAAATCTCTTACAAATAAGAAAACCGGTTATACCAAAGTTCACTATATAACATTTTACAAATACATAGAGCATTTTTACAAATAGTAAAAGGTTTTGTCAAAGAAAACTACGGAGTATGCTCCACCGTTTGAATTTGGAATCAATTTTTCAAGTATTTAGAGTCAACATTTCAAGTCCATACCAAGACCATCGTTATGACCTAAGTTATTTAATATTTTAAATATTAGTAAAAGAAAAATTAATCTTAAAATGAAAATTATCAAATAATTATAAATATATTAATATTTTTCAACAAATATGAACAATGCATATAAATATATTAATATTTTTCAACAAATATGAACAATGCTATATATTTGTCATTGTTTCGGAGAATATACATTATTCTTCATAGAAACATAAATTATGTAAGTTTCTTCATAAAATCTCTTACAAATAAAAAAACCCTGTTATACCAAAGTTCACTATATAACTTTTTACAAATACATAGAGCATTTTTACAAATAGTAAAAGCTCATTGCACCAGAGTTCACTATATAACCTTTCACAAACAACCTTTCACAAACAGGACCATTTCATTACACCAAGATTCACCTAATAACCAATCTTCATTTTTATGGAATACTTGCAAGTACTTCTTTATAATTTCTTTCGTACTCGTAGAATTTTCTATCACTTGCACCAGAGCTTTGTCTCCTTCTTCAATGTCTTTTAAACTTTCTTCAATGTCTTTTAAACTTCCACCATAAACTGTTACTCTAATTCTCCCTTTCAAATAAGTTCCTGGTAACATTTTCACATGTGAGCAGTTGATGATATTAAATATTGCGAGGGAAGGCATTGCCCCTTCTTTTCTTTCTGGTAATTCCTTTAAATTTTCTAGCCCAACTAATGAGAATATTTTCAATGAAGGAAATGCTCCTTTCTCTCCAAATTCTCTGGGAAAGTTCTCTACTTTCTGACAAAGAATAATCTCCAAGTGCTTTAAGTTTGGAAGCTTGTCTAAGTTTTGAAGTTCTTCTAACATAGGACACTCGTAGAATTTAAGATAAGTTAAATTTTCTAGCCTGCATACATCATTCTTCATTTTGATCTCCATTTTAGTAAGATTGCAGCACTTTAATGACAGGCTTCTCAACTTCGACATGTTATTAATGTCGAGAGAGAAATTTTCCATTTTGGGAAATATCAATAGGAGGGTGTCCATTTCAGTCATGCTCCCGACTGTACCCTTTAATTTACCCTCACTAATAGCCTCCCAATCGTTCTGTAGAGCCAGCTTTTTAAGTTGTATCAAATCGCTTAAACTCTCCATGGAAGCGACTTCTTTGTATTTATTCCTCGCAAGTTTTGTCCATTTTCTGGATCCAGCCATAATTTTTTGGCACCTGGAAGGTTTTGTCCACCTGCTGCATCCATCCATGTACAAGTATTGCAAAGACAAGAGGGCCGAGATGCTATAAGGAAGATTTTGCAAATATTTGCATCCACGAAGGCTCAGATACCTGAGGGATCTCAACATATGAATATCAGAGGGCAATACTTTGATGTCAGTGAAGCTAACATCAAGGATCTCGAGATGCCCAAGACCAGTAAGAGATTTGGGGAGTCTTTTGATCGGCATACCTGATAACTTTAGGCATGCTAACTGCTTCAAACAGCCCACATCCTCTGGCAATGAGCTGGCCAACGTTCCACTCAAATCCAGAACCTTGAGAAACATCATGCTGGCCATCACCTTATTTGGAATTTTTGTTAATTTATTGTTTTGAGAAATGAACAATGAGCACATTGCTGAAGATGAAGAAAATCGCGGAAGAGAAGTCAATTCGTTGCTGCTCAAGAAAATCCTTGTGCTGTCTGAAGACTCGATTTTCGGCGAGTCTTTCAAACTGTTATAGACACTACAGTAGAAATTTTCTTCTTTCTTAGCAATTTCAATTGCCAAATCACGCAGGACGTTGAGCATCCCGAAGCAAACCACGCGCCCATCTGCATCTCTCACAATCGGTTCAATCAAACAACGTTCTGCTAGCTGGTCGACATAAATCCTCCCTATCTCAAATGGGTCTTGCATCCTAAGGCGAACTGGGAACCCTTCTGTGTTTATTATCATCGGTTCAATAAAAGACCGATCTGTTAAAACATGTGCAGGTCCATTTTGAAGCATTTTCATTGCCAGGAGGCCTTCTCCCATGCACAAGGGAATCGCCTCCTGGACATCAATGACTTCATCTTCGAAGAAGGCAGCAGCTAGGTGTAGAAAGCATAATTGCATATTAGCGTCCTCGTTGCCCACTGCGTCGAAACCAAACCTCAGGAAATCATCGAGACTCTTTGCTTTTCTCAGCCTGTCAAGAGCCCACTTCCGCTGCTGTGGCTGAGGACTGCGCGCCATTGCCCTCCCCACTACTTTTATTGCAAGCGGAAACCTTTTGCACACAAACAGCTCGCGCTCTTCGTTTTCAATGTTTGAATGCAGATTTTCATTAT
Organism: Pinus tabuliformis; assembly: GCA_031772625.1. NCBI lineage: Eukaryota > Viridiplantae > Streptophyta > Pinopsida > Pinales > Pinaceae > Pinus > Pinus tabuliformis. The sequence continues at coordinate 828,639,577 of CM062810.1, forward strand.
TATTGGGAAATTGATGGCAAAACAACTTCCAACTCTCATCGTCCGTCAAGCCCTTCATTTCTATGTGGGAACTGACAACTGTTTCTGATAATGCAGCGGGATCCCTCGAACTGACAATTAATTTGCAGTTGGGTTGGTCAATTACAAGCTTCAGTCCTCTAGGGAGTCCCTCCCACTCCCCTACCCTTAAATCATCTATGAACAACGCAATCTTTTTGCCCTCCACTCTCTTTTTCAACCATTCTTCATCCTCAGGGTTCACATTTCTATCCACCTTTTCCTTTGTTTGGACGGCGATTTGTGCACAGAGTTGATTCATGACACTAGAAAGAAACTGACTTTTTGAAACGCTCAGCCAAAGCCATAAGCCATCATTAAAGTGATTGCGTACCTTTTGAGTATTGAAGACTTTCCTCATAAGGAGAGTTTTTCCTGATCCACACTCGCCAAACAAGCCAATTTTACTGGGCTGTACATCATCTAGCAAAAACTTCTCCAGATCTGCAAATGCTTCTTCTTGTCCCACCATATCTTGTTCCTCGATCAAGTTCTCGATTACCTTGCCTCTTGGAGCAAGAGCCGCTTGGGAAGTCGCTGCAGAAGAAGCCAAGGCTTCTACGCAGGCCTTAGTCTGCCCAAGTCCCTCCAGGACCTTCTGAGTGTCTCCCACTTGGCCCTTTGGAGTTTGGACATGTAAAGGAGACGATTTTAGATGGCCTTCAATTTCTGAGATCAAACACCTGATCTTCCTTTCGGTTTGAAAACCAGAAAATTTAACGTGGGATTTGGGCATTGAGCACCGTTGCACCATTTTTGATGCTTGAAGAAGAAGACGGTCCATCTCTTTCAGCCATCCGTTGACAGCTGAAGCCTTATCTTCATTGTTTGTTTTGAATGCCAGGCGATTTTGCTGGATGTGCATAATGGTCAGCTCGATGCTCATTACCAATTCATTCTTGCAGCAATGGGCGATGTGGATGTGCTGAATTATGTGCTGGATTGTCCTGTGTATGCCCACGCAAAGAAATCCGGAGATGAAACCTCGATCGGACTCCTCATTTTCCATAATTCCTCTCGACAGACAGAATGCAATATGTCATGCAATCCCTTTATACCACTCACACTGGTGTATATATCTTCAAAAATATCACAATTACTACAATTTGACACTCAGGCAATAGTAACACAGAATCTGCATACAAAGGAGAGCTAAAACTCCAGATAGTAGCCACTATGGAGGATTCTCAAATTACTACCTCACACGAAACTCACAAGCCAAATATCTACCTCACACGAAACTCCCAAGTCAGAGAAAGCTAGTGCAGATATATACTGCCTCAAGTCTCCCACGAAACTCAGAAATCAGAGCAAGCTATTGCACATTTATAGTGCTACAAGGCCATTGTGAATATGACATCGAGGTCCAAATTTCTGCCTATTTTCTATTTCATTCTAAGTTTGGAATATAAAGAAAACGAATAAATAAAATCAGATGAAAGAACAAGGTTTTAAGGGTTGCCGGCAAGTAGGTACTCAGTTTGAAAAAATCCGAGTTCCCTCACTCCAATCTTTAATAATGTGGAGTTTTGGCTCTCGCTAAGTTTCTGGAATATTTGGTTTGCAAATTGTGGTATACATTGTTGTTGTATATATTAAGTTTCTGGAATATTTGGTTTGCAAATTGTGGTATACATTGTTGTTGTATATATTATTGATGTTATATATTGTTGATGTTATAATGGTAACACTTTGATCCGAACGAAAAGTTCAACCAACCAATTATTAATGCACCATGACTTTTTATGTTTGCCATTTTCAATGTTAAATGAATAACGTTTGTTCAATAATATTTGTATTAGAATTGTATACACATTAAGTTTTTCTCCCGCATCTAACTCCCACTATATTAAAATTAGTAACTAAATATCCACTAGGAGTTACACACAAACTAATTACCCAGCATCTTTATTTTTAATTTTACATCTCAAAGCCCATCGTCCCATGTTAACTCGTAAATACTAGGGTTTCTTTTAACTCATGGTAAAAGAAAGGTATTTTCCTTTTGAAAGTAATTCCAAAACCTCGCTTTCTCATCAAGGTTATGTTAGATAAATTTATTTTCCAAGGTAAATGTAGATCCCCTTCCCATGCTTGGTTATGAAGATAGGTTGTTTTTTTGGGGATTTTATTTTTTTAATAAGTTAGTTTAAATTTAAAAATTTAGTTTATATTTTTTAAAAATTTAGAGGATTTTATTTTTTTAATGAGTTAGTTTAAATTTAAAAATTTAGTTTATATTTTTTTAAAATTTAAAAATCTATTTTATTTTTCGAAGTTATTTTTAACTATACTATTTTAGATCTATTTTAGTTTGGGATCTACCAAGAGTAGAGAAGGATCAAATTTCTTCACTTATATTAAGAGATTTAATCTCTCTTGAAGTTTGGTAGATCTGAGTTAAGATGGATCTAGGCTGATTTAATTTTCCCCTTTAAATAGGTTACATTCCACATGAGTTCCACGGGCAATACCATGGGTTCTCAACACCATGGGCCATTTTTATTTTTATAGGGTTATTTTTATTTCATTATTTTTATTTTTTTGACTCAGTAAAAATGTTTACATTACATTAATCTTTTAATTTAATTTAATTTAATTTTTATTTTTATGTAATTTGACTTTGTCAAAATGTTAAACATTACACTACAACATCTCTATATCATTTTGGGTTGGAGATCGCCTCTTTGCTTAAATATAATTTTTAAGCAAGCAGAGAACTTATATTACCAAAAATGATTTACATAGAGTGCAAGTTGATGTAAAGTGTAGAAGCTTGTGTTAAGACAGAGAGATGTCTACAAAAAGCCAATTATGGTCTAAAATGTATTTAGGAGGGATCATCTACCCTTAACAGGGAAACTAGATGATCTCTTGGAGGAAACATGACAAATTTGAGACAATTTAAAGCATATTTAGTACAAAAATGATGGTGTCATCTTGATGGATTGGAAAAACTGAGGTAACTATGCAAACAGAGAAAAGATAGAAGCATGTAAAGCTTAGTGAGGGACCTGGTCATGTTGATTACCTAGCACTGGAGTATCTTGAGGCTGACACTGCTTGGCTTTGCCTTTTCTCTCCTACTCCAACATGTCCAAGTAGGTGAAAGGATTGTTTTATCCTTCCAAATTTCCCAAGTTAAGAGGCTTGGAGTTATTGTCGATAGTCTGTTAAGGACCGAGCTTTGAAAATTATTTTTTTCCCAAGACTTGATGGATTGAACTATACTTCAATTTTATTGGTGTGTTGAAATCCATGAGCTAGATTCTTTCATAAGCTATTGGAAATAGTACAAGAGTCGAATAAGTGAACAATGGTTTCCTACTGGGCCTTGCACATGAAAAACCATGATGGGCCATAGAAACCTTCTTTAAGGAGGTTTTCCCACGCGAGAGTATGACATTTAACAAGAAGCCAGGTGAAAGTTGTTACTTTTGGCCATAGCTTTAGGGACCATAGCTCTCTCTAGAATGGATCTGGATCTTCTAGTTGATTGAGAGCCATGAGATGGTGGGCCTCTTTGACTATGAATGACTATGGGTTTTTATAGCCCCATCCTAGGATGTGTGGGTCTGCTTTCTCTCTTATGGTTCTTTTATGTAGAGCCTGGCTCAAAGAGTTTCTAATTTCCTTCAAATCTTCCTCCCTATAGAGAATATGGTTTCTTTATTGGCAGATGCTTGTGGTCTTGTGATCCTGCTAGTATTAACGCCAAAATTTGACCATTGCTTTGGGCCACCATTTCACTGAGAGGAATTTAGAGAATGTTACCTAGGCCAGGAAGTCGCTGCCAGGAGTCTAACTAAAATCTTCTTGTTTTCTCATCCTAAATTTCCCAAAAAATATGCATCTGAACTAGATTTTTGTTGAGGCTAGCCAAATTCCAAGTAAGGGAGCCCTGAGTTTGGGGAAGAGGTGAACGAGGTCCTGCTTGACTATGTCCTTGGCATATTTGGAGGGCCATAGTTCCTTTCTCTAATTCATCCAACGCCAACATATTTTAACTTCCAAAACTTTGTTGGTTGTTTCTGGATCACGCAGACAGAGTCCTCCTTCTGTTTTTGAGAGGCAGAGAATCTCCCATTTTACCAAAGGCCATTTTTGCTTGAGTTTAGATCCCCCCCCATAAGTCTAAGGTTCTTTGGAGGTTTCTAATTCCTTTGAGGACTCATTTGGGTGCTACAAGGATGGAAAAGAGGTAGATATGCATGGCTTGAAGGATAGATTTAAGAAGAACAAGGCATCTTGCAATATTTAAGGATCTGAAGGTCCAACAGTTTAGCTTATTATTGAGTTTGTCAAGAAGGTTGTACCATGAAGAGTGTTTGATGGTGGAGTTAGCTAGGGGGGCCCTGAGGTACTTGGAAGGGAGAGAAGCTAAGGAGAAACCAAGGATGCGCTTGATGTTCCTTTGGTAATGAAAGGTGTGTTGAGGAAGAAGATTTTGGACTTTTCTAAGTTGATGGAGGTGTCAAAGGCTTCCAAGAAAAGATCAAGGATGGATTTGACTAATTTGACATCTTTGAATGATGGGTATCATAAGAAGGGTGTCATCAACAAATTACTGGTGGGTTTGGGTCAAGTTGTCATGAATGACAAGGCCAACTAAGGAATATTTTTGTAAAGCTATCGTGATGGATTTTCCTAAGCCTTATGCCATAAGGATAAAGAGGAAGAAAAAAGGGGGCCAACTTGTTTGATACCTCAAGAGGGTTTGAAAGTGTCAGAAGGGGAACCATTGACAAGGATGGAGAAGAAAACATATGAGACTAGAGACATAAGCCATTGTGTCCAGTGAGTGTTAAAGCCAAAGGAAAGAAGGATGATCTCCATATAGTCCTAGTTGACCTTGTCAAAGGATTTGGACATGTCGAGTTTGATGAACATACCAGGCATTTTGAGGGTCTTGACTGAGTGGATGGTTTCATGAGCCAAAATGACGCCATCAAGGATCTTTGTTCCTTCCACATAACTAGATTACTTTGGGGCAATGAGGATGGGTGAATGGGTGTAAGGCAGTTAGCAATTACTTAAGTAATAATTTTGTATATATGACATTCCATAGAGCTATGAGATGATATTTACCTGGAGAGGCAAAATTGTCCTCCTTGGGCACCACAGCAAAGGAAAGTAGCATTGAAGGTAGGAAGGATGCATAAGATGGTTCACAAAGAAACAACCTCGGTGAGAATTCCATATAAATAAAAGTTAATAAAGGCAAAATAATAACCACGGTTATGGGACACTTACTCCAAGCTAAATGCTAGGCAAAACACATCCTAGTGTGGGTGTTCATTTGGTTTATTATGGCTAAGGAAATTGGCAAAGGCAATGGCAAAGACTTTGGAAAAGCATGAGACATTAATTGACATTTTATTTATGAAAATAATGGAAATTAGGAGAAAATGAAGGTCAAAGGTCACGTGTTTCATGTGAAGAGGAAAATGAAAGAAAATAATGGAAAATGAAGAAAATAGAGGCCTCATTAATAAAAAGGCTTATGAGAATCAGTTGGTACCTTTTGTCAGTTCAGTTTCGGAGCTCTCCCTCTATTCTCTCTCTCTCTCTCTCACTCTTGGACACCTAGAGAATTCTTGGAGAACTTTAGCATTAGATCAAGGAAAGCAAAGGAAAGACCAAGAAGGCAAAGAAAAGGAAAGATCAAGCAAGGAAGAGCAGGATCAAGCGGCTACATCGGGATATTTGCAGGTATTGATTTGCATGTATGATTTCTTTTCTAGTTTTGGCATGCATGGTTATGCATGTGTGTTCTTGGTTATCTTGTTGTCATGGGCATGGGTTTTTTTGGGTGTGACAATGTTCTTCAGCCTTGCCTTGCTATTTCTGGATAGCCATGGTGTGACAGGGTTCTTATGTTTTGGTCGAGCTGGATTGTTGGATGGATTCGAAACTGAGTGAGGTGGTCTCTGAAAGAAAGAACACATGGCCTAGTGATCCCTGAATCGAATTGTGGATTGTGGTAAAGCCAATTTTTTTGTTATCTTGGTGGGCTTAGGAATCCTCGACTGGTGAATGGCGGGATATACGGTAAATCCTAGATGTGGGTGCCCTCGATTAGGCCTAGGAATCCTTGGCCGATGAATGGAAGGATATATGGTAAAACTTGGTGGGTGGAGTCTTGGTTAGGCCCATGGATCCTCGATCGTCGTATGGCAGGATGTACGGTAAAGCCTAGAGACTAGGAGATTGACAAATTCCTCACAGTGTAGGTGGAGAAATCTGGTGGCATTTGCCATCCATGCTTGTTTAGGACCTAGTGATCTGGTGGGGATTGCGGTAAAACTTGGTTCTATTGATGAGGGTGAGGTGGTGTAGCCTTGGGAAACCCTGGCTGATTTTGGTTGTGAGTCCCACATTCATGCTTGGAATATGACACAAGGGTGATTGGCTGGAAGAAAGATTTGGTTCAACCAATATATGGTCAGGTGGTTTGTGGAAGTCCCATACTCGGTTGGATTTTGCACTCATTAATAAGAAGCCCTTTATCCTTGGTATTTCATGTGTAAATGTAATACTTTGTATGTGGATTTTATGGTTGTTGTATCCTTATTATTTATGTTGTTTATATGGATTATGAGTATGTTTGATGACAATGATAATGTATGGCTTTCATCGTGTTTTGATTTGTAATTGAATGAACAATGAATATATGGCCTTATAGATGAGAATGAAACTAATATGATAGGGCATAAATGCTCTTTGGTGATTCTCAAATAATTATGAGACCCTTATGCTTATGTTTGTTGTTATGACCTGTAGAATGCATGTTTGTGATATGTTTGATGAAATGTCTGTCATGGCTAGTGGGGGTCCAATTAAGTCCTTATTCAAGTATTTGTATTAGTATCATCGTTTCAATGTTACTTTTCATTTCTAGAAGTTTCATGAAGTTCTGGGCAGTGACTTGAGCCTTGGCCTTGAAAAAGTGGCACAAAATCTGGGGTTGCGGGCTCAAAACTAGCTGAAAAAGTCCCCACTTGTTGGCATGCCCTTATTGTGGGAGCGACTAGAGGGTCCCAATCCCATGCATGCCCATGTCATGGAAGTGACTGAGGCCCTAGGTCAGTAAAATGTTAAGTACCTCAGGGGTTGGTCACTTGGAAAGGTTGGTTGGCTCTTGGAGGTTCTGTAGCATGTGTGGAAGACTAGTTTGGCTTGTTTTTACAGTTCCACTTCCTTAACTGTACATGGGGAGTTGAATCATATCACAGTAGCCTCTCGTTACATGTTTACCCCAACTGACTAATTAACTTGGGTAAATGTGGGAGAAGGGTGTTACAGGGTGGTATCAGAGCATGGTTCACCCCTTGGACTGGATGGGTGGTGTGTTGGTCATGTTGGTTACATAAGTTTTCCTTATGGTCTATGTTCTTTTTTCATATGCATGGTGGTGGTCATGGTCGTAGTTATGTCACCATGTGAAAGCTGATGGTGTTATTGTGGAATGTGTTGTCATGAGTTATGTTGGTTATGCATGTCAATGTTTGTATGTATTGTGTATGCATGCATGTAATATATATGTTGATTATGCATACATTGACATGGTTGTAGTTTTCATGCATAGGATCGTGAGGTGTGGTTGATATGGTCATGCATTGATGACTGAACTATGGTTAGAATGATATCTATATGTTGTTCTGATTATGTTTATACATGTATTGTGCTAATCTGATTAATCTTGTAGATGAGATGTTCTCCGTGCACTATGCTGAGGTATGTTGATTATATTATGTTTTGGTTCTAGCTGACATGGTATGCTTTGCAGGAAAGAGATCAAAGATGACTAGCAAGATGCTAGACTATAGTTCAAGAGTCTCTCCCTATGGATCATATGAACATCGTGGTGTTGGGCATTCTTCTGACTTAACAGACACATTGAGAAGTTTGAAGGCATAAATAAGGAGTTGCAAAACCGATAATGAGAAAATCATTCAGGCATAGGAGAAACAAGTAGAAGTAAATGCAGTAATCTTTCAGAGTTTGTCAGAATTGCAGAGATAGGGATCACTCCAGATCAGCCATGGGCAGGAGGAAAAAACTAACGAAGTATATGACAATAGGTATCATAGTGGTCATAGGTCGGATAGGGATGATACAGTCATATATGGCAGGGTCTTGGATACTCTGGATAGGAGAGGTGATGGAAAAAATGTATTATTCTAGTGCTGGTTATGATAGACACTATGATCGTCATCATTATCACCCTTACAAGAAGAGTGACAGGGGATATATTTGTAATGTACCCTAATAATAATAAAAATAATAAATAATATAATATAATATTAAAATATAAGAAAATAAATGATAAACAATAAATAAAATATAATAATAGTAAATAAATAATAAATATTGAAGAAAATATAATAATAATAAATAAAATAGTAAATAACAATACTAGAGTTCTAAATAAATATAAATATAAATAAACTATAAAAAATTAGTAAAAATAAACAAAGTTAACAAAAAGTAAAATAAAATATTGAAGAGTTAAACTAAGAGTAGTAAAAATAAACAAAGTTAACAAAAAGTGAAATAAAATAAGAAAAAGTTAAATTAAGAGAACTATAAAAATAGTAAAAATAAGTAAAGTTATCAAAAAGTAAAAATGAATAAAATAAGAAAGAATTATATCAAGAGAATTACTAAATTATATTAAACTTAAAATAAAGAAATAAAAGTTAGCATGTTGACACATGAAATGTGTGCATGCGGTTCCCCTTCCAATGTTTGCTCTATTTAATAGACGGTGAGGAAGATGAGAGATCATTTCATGATTCCATCATCCATTTTCTTGGAAGAAAAGTGTTGCGAGACAAAGGATTCCTTAGCAGTAGTACGTTGATTGAGGGGTGGCCAGTTGTAGCAAGATTTTGTGCAACTGAGCTTACGGTTGGGTGGAGAGTCGTCCCCAAAACTTTGTTGCGGTTAGCAGGATTCAAATAACATTCAACTTCGAAATTACAAGTAAGGAATGTTATCACTACAGGTAAGTTGCTTTTGCTCCTATTTCTTAAAAAATCTATGTTAATTAGTTGAAGAGAGGTATGTTGATTGTAAATCACATAATTGATCTAATTAGTTGCATGTTTTAATTTCGAAATTGTTACATATGGTATCACAGCGAGTTTCAACTCTATTAAACCTTTGAATTTTTTTTATCTTGTCACTATTTATTAAAATTAAAAATTTAAAAAAATTATTAGCAGTGATTTGTTTTGAATAAATGTTTTCTAAATATATAAGAATTTTCTAAATACTCTATTACAGTTGTAAGAGCTAAAAATAACACTATTATATCAACAAAGATTTAAATTCTAATTTCAAGGGTCCATGTCAAATAATATGATTCTTAAATAATAAAACATTATATTTTAAATTCCAACTTAATTAAATTAATTATGGTTTTATAGTTATATAATTGTGAACCCAATTTTAAATTCTAACTATAGAATTCGTTGTTAGTTACATGACTGTGAAAACAACTTTTAGTAATTGAATTTAAAATTCTAATATAAGAGTGGAGGATTATTATAAGGCAGGGAATTCTTTAATAGGAAAAACTTTAAATATTAATTTTTAAATATAGATTAGATGTGTCATGTTGCATCATGTTCGCGATTACTTGAACCTATTTATGTAATTAATCGAACTATATTGTTTGTGTGCAGGGCCACTCCAACCTTGCTTGAGATGGATGTCTGACGAAGCCGATCCATACAAAAGTAATTGTCATATTAACCATAATCATCGTATAATTATAAAATTAGCGAAAGCCCTCATTAATTTTATTTGGATTAAATCATGTTAGTAAAAGCAAATAAAAGCAAACATACCAAAGCAAAAAGACGTCTAATTTATTCCATTGGGCTGATAAAAGTAAAGAGCCAAGGGCTTTGAAAGAAAATATATATGAAAAAGAAATAAGCCAACGGGCTGTGAAAGAAAATATATACGAAAAAGAAATCGTCCATCTTTCCATCAACCGAACGGTCCTTTATGGGTGGGGACATAAGACAACTAAATATATTATATATTACGTTGGATTTTGTTAAGATTATCCATCAACTCGCTTTCTCTGAAAAGAACTTAAATCTATTTATTTTTAATTCAATTATTAACAATTTTTAACTAAAATTATAATAATTCGCAGTTCTGGTTCACCTCATTTTCACAGTGACGTTCAGAGAAATTCGGTCTCCAACAGCTGGAGAGTAACTTGATTTGACAACCCTCCCTTCGCACCCAGCTGCCAGTGGAGGGCCCTGGAAAAATAAAATCAAAAAGTTGGGCCTCACTCAAAATTCCCATTCCCACTTGTTGTCATTATTATGAATGGGGAGGCGGAACTGTCGTTTTTTTAACGTTGGTGATTTAAAGAGAATATTATTGAATTTCCATGCACCTTCCTCACTATTGTACCTTTTTTACATTCTCCAGAGCATTCTCGATTGCAATGTAAATAAAAAAATTATACTCTCAAATATATTTTTCAACATAATAAAACTAAAATTCTATAAGTATATGAGAATATACGAAATGAAAAAGGAAGATTGTTTTTTAGTAGAGCAAAATAATGTTATCAAAACTAATAATTTCCACAATGAATAACATATAAAAGTGACTTGTAATTATTCTACAATTTCCACTTTTATTCCAATTCCTTTCATTGAATTAAAGTATAGATTATTATATTTTCTTGAATACAATGTTGGGAAAAATAATCCACAAAATATAATATGCTTAGGTGGTATTTGATCAAATTGCTTATCAATTCAACATAGTCCTTTAAACTTTAAAAAAGTTAAGAATTATGAGAGTGTCTTGTCTATCAACCCACCTACTCTGAAAGGATTTGATTACATTTTCTTTCAAAACTTTAACAAAAGCTGGTGGGAGTCTACAAGATTATTTTTTCAAAAAGTTTAGAAAATTATGAGAATGTCTTGTCTATCAACCCACCTTATCTTAAAGGATTTGATTACATTCTCTTTCAAAACTTTACAAAAAACTGATTTTACATTTAAATATGATTTTACATTTAAATAAATATTCTCTTTTAATAAGGCATATATGCTCATGCCTAGAAGTCAAAGGGACTGTCAAAATCGATGAAGAAAATAATGTGATTTTTTTTAGGATGTGTTCCTCGTGACTTCCCGGCAATAGCAAAGTTTTTGGCCGGCATGCCCTGTACTTGTATAATGGAGTGGGTGACGTCACCTCCTGGGTCCTCAGTCCTGGCACCTTCATAATTTTCTTATACGAATCATTTCGTACCCATCTTTCCATTACCAAATCAACGCAATATGGCTCGACACATATACATAAATTCGTGGTTAATATTATTATTATTATTATTATTTATGTCACATCAGTGGAGTAAATGTTTGAAAATGTCCATATCATTATCCGTGAACCTGTCAGAAATGACTTAAATATAGGTGACCCTTCAACCATTAAATGTACGTGCGGCCATCTGCAACCCTCTGGAACTTCCAAACGTCTTTTCATTAATTTGTATGGAAATGGGAAAATTTGGAACTTTTTTGTTTTCTAATAATATTTTTGGTTAATTTGGATCAAAGTAGGTAAAACTTTTTCAGAATTTTAAATTTCAGTGATGTACGGAGTGTTCTACAAGTTTTCCACGATATTGAATTCATTATACACATATGCACTAATAAGAAAGGAAAAATAATAAGCTAACAAGAAAAGTAAAAAGACTCCACAAATTGTTATCAAGTAATGAAGAATCACACTACACCACTTTGCCCTAGATTCTTCAACATGTACCTAACATCTCATTTTCCCCAAAAAAATATTTTATTTAAAACACTTCTTATTCAATAAGCTACAATATTTATTTGTTTAATTAGAAAATATATTTAATTCAAACTATTTTACAACGAATATTCAATTTCGATTATCACCAGGGAATACCCACTATGATGAAAGGGAGGTCAGTCCTTATCACCTAGAGCGGGAGGATCTAGGATCCTCAGTAATGTGGTCTCAGGTTGTCCTCAGTTACCGAGACAATTTGAGCACCAATATATTTTGGCATCATTGTCAGGGATTGAATTGTAAAGATTTTGTTTCCTCTGGTAGCTGAGTTAATGGTTAATTATGTGACCCATTGGTAGACATGATTACAATTTTATGCACCTTATAGGGTTTAAGGTAAATCTTTCTTGTTTATTTGTTCACCTGGCAACTCCTTAATGCAGTTTTATTGTAGATTTTGTTTCAATGACGGTTTCATGGATTTCTTCACATTTTGCTCCTTTGAATTTTTCTGATGTTGCAAATTGTCCACATGAGTCACCAGACATAGAAATATGGGATGCTTACCTGCCCCATTTTCGAGGTGATGATGGTGAAAATCTGACACAACATCTTATAGATTTCCACAAGTGCATTCCAAAGATGGGGATACACCATGAAGATGTTCTAATGAAATTATTCATGATGTCCTTAGAAGGCGATTCTCGAAAGTGGTACAAAAGTATCCCTCCCGGTACAATTTCCTCTCTCAAAGGTTTTCATACAAGTTTTCGTGACTATCATAAATGTATGTATCCTATAGTATTTTTTACTATTGCAAATATAATGATGATAATAACCTTGAAAATCAATATGATGATAACAATGAAGAAACCCAAATGGATTATGAATTTGAAATAGAAGGAAACATTAATGAATCTATTTTTGAAAACCTTCAAAAATCACCTTTTATGACATTTAGTAATGAACAGGAAGTGTTGTCAAATCTTGAATATCATGAACAAAACATTTCTCTTTCTTTAATATGATGTCATATAACACATTTATTCTTAAATAAATCTTCATATTATATATCTCCTAGTGGATCTAATCTATCTTTGATTTCATGCTGAGACGATGATAATAATAATAGTAATATAGTAGAGGTTGCATTTGAAATATTTGATTCTACACCTAACTAATCAAACATTATGTTACGTATTCTTGAAAATCCTCAACAACAACTGATAAACAAAGAGATTCTTCCACCTATTGATCATATTCTTAAACCTTTTTGTGATGTCGCAGGGAAGCTATTACATGAACTTATCTTTGACTATTTTGACTCAACTTCACCTGATGTTCATGTTGAGTTTTCCCAACCTCCTGTTTATGATCGATATGATGATGATCATATGAATTGAGTCATGAAGTAGACTTACAATATGATCACGAGTTTAGTTTTTGTTTTGAACATACTTTAGATATTTTTAATACTTGTCAGAATGAGGGCTATGATAACTTAATTGAATCAATATCTTCGCAACATGTTTATGATAACTATGAGGAAAATGAATTTATAAATGAAAATGAAATTGAATGTATCAATTATTTCCTCTCATATCCTCCTAGTTTTTCAGAACGAAAAAGCAGAATATTATATTATAAGAGAGATATAAGAGTTCATATATTTACATCTGAAATTGACCCATTAAATTTGGTCAAAATGGGATCAGCATGGGAGAAATCCGGATAATGATAATAGGATCAAGCTATGACATAAAGATCTGGGGGATCTCCATTGTATAAAAAACTAGATGATCATAGAATACGGGAATCAAAATCATGTTCAAAAGCATCATAACACCACCAAAATACACAAAAATATACAAAAGCAGCCGCATATGATCAAAACGCACCAAGGAAAACCTGTGAAAAACAAATATGCAACCTAGAAATCCGGCAGAGAAAACTCCTGGATAAGAAAGATTTCCCCATCAGAGAAAATCTGCAGAAACCATAATCCTGGAGCAGAATGAAGACCCATTTTAGACAGAGAATCAGCCTGTATATTTTTGTCCCTGCAGATATGGTGAATAGAGCCTCCGACCAAACAGTCCCAGAAGAAATTGATCCTATCCATCCAGCCAATCAAATGTGGCACTAAAATATGATTTTTTCTTGAGATGAAATCAACCATAACCTTCGAATCTCCAAATATCGAAACATGCTGAAGATCAAGGAAGAGGCAAAATTTTAATAACCCAGCGAGAGCCATAGCTTCCGCTTTACTATTGGAGCATCTCCCCCCATTCCAGTGAATGGAGAAATGTGTATTTTCATTTATCATGATCAGGATACCACAGCCGCATGTGCCTTGCTGTTCAGCACCGTCAAAGAACGCCTTAGGGAAGGAAGAGCACTCCATAAATTGATTAGAGGAATTGACCCTTTTATGATTGATAGATTTTTGCGGGAGGGCTTCGAAAGCAGCGACAATTTTAAAGATGATTTCTGAGCGGAATATTTTTATGCCTTTGAAGATGATACTGTTACACCACTTCCAAATGTTCCACAGGGAAAGGATGAAGATCCTTCTCCAAGATAATTTCTGCACGCTGCACCAAACAATCATTTCCTAAATTGAAGCATGCGCTAGGTGTTGGACTCCAGAGCTGTTCTCAAGAGCCTGCCAAATTTGTTGAGATTTATAGCAATTTAAAAATAAGTGAAAATTATTTTCCACTTCTGCTCTGCATAATGGACATAAGCCTGGCCCGTGCCATCCTCGCTTCATCAAATTCTCCCAGGTTAAAATATTGTTATGAAAAGTAAGCCAAGCAAATAGAATCATTTTCGATGGGCAGCCATCCTTCCAGAAAACTTGTGGGAAAATAGGATTGTGTGGAGATCGCTTTGAGTCAACAATATGTTGATATGCTAGTTATTATAGCTATAATCGATGTAACATCCTACAATATAATCATGATTTAAATTCATGGTTTTAAGAACATAAATCTTATAATGAGGAAAACATAGTTTCCCATGTTTCTAACAATGACACTTTTATTCAAAATTTGAGGTTGTTGCATCATATAATGACAATAATTATTTTCATTTACAATCTCTTTTACGATGTACTAAGGAATTTGATCATAGTACTACAAGCTTTGGTTTGAAACATGATGACTATTTCGAAGAATACTCTTTATATGTTTTAAATCATGAATCTGAAGGATTTTGTGGGACTAACTCTATCACCATCTCAGAAAGCAACAAGAATCCCTCTTATGTAATAGTTGTTAAAAAATTCATGCTTGAAAATCTTGATCATTTAAATTTTCAAATGGGATATCATGACTTTGTGGAGGAATGGATGAATCAAGTTTTTAAAAGAACACCAATTTCATGTTGCTTTTATATCTACTCTCTTCTAGGATGCGAGTTAGTTGAAAAATCTTACTCTTTACTTCCTATACTACAATTTTGGTTAAGAATGGAGCCCAATGTTAGGAAGCTTGTCATTATAAAATTTATGTTTGGCTACACTGGATTTTCGATTTCTTTGATAAATATTGTCATTGAAACATATTGTATGTAAACCATGTACATAAATAAACCTTTTATTCTTACTAGGTTTAGAATCAATAAAGATGAAGGTTTTTGCATCTTGAAGAGTCTTTATGCAATCGTAGTAGAAAGGAATACACATCTATGAATTCTTAGTACGAACTATATTAACGAGTTTTTAATACTTATTTAGAGACTTTGTTTGTAAATCATGTTTAAGGGGTAACAATATTTAAAGGGACCAAGTCTCAATTTCTTTAATTTCTTCTTCATGTTTAACATTTCTCACCACAACTCTCTTTCATGCTATTTGCACATAAGTATTAAGGGATTGCATTGTGTCATAAGAGCTAGACCTATAACCAAAAGATTGGGCTTTCATAAAATATAATTGAAACTTTGGTAGGACTAGTTACATTATAGCCATGCATGAGACCCTCCCTTATCACCATACTACCCTTGGTATAGGAACCGATGTTTTCTTGTGTGGGGCATGCTAGTATCTCCATCAAAACTATAAATTTTCGTTGGTAGGAGAGTAAGGCCAATGGTTCTAGATTAAAATATAGTCTGTAATCCTCCCATTCCTTCTGTTGAGGTAAATTTCGATGGGGTATGTTGATATCTCCATCGGGGCTATGGACACCCACTTGCAGCAGAGCAAGGTCAGTGATATTGGACTAACTCCAGTGCGTAATCCTCCCATCCTGTGAATGTTATATTTGCTAAATATATTTAACGAAGATCTCTAACATGAAGGGTAAAACAAGAGTTCAGAGAGTTCCTCATCTCAGGATAGTGGATGACTACATTGAGGGTATGGAAGCTCATTGGCAGTGGAGTGACATACGATTCTGGAAACTCATTTCATGTGATCAAAGGGGAACCAAAATCCCTGACAACTAGTCTCCCTAGTTTCAATAAAACTTTACTAAAAAATGGAAGTCACTCTGATGAATCTTAATTAGTTCTATGACTTATGTATTTTATTGATAATTAACTACAAAAAGGTATGACTTTTTATAGTGTTGAATGCTCTTATGAAGAATGACATATACTAAAATACGATCATGTGCCCTAACTCGATATTATAATTACTCAATAAACTAAAAATTATGAACAAATATTTTTTGAATATTCGCTAAACTTGTTAATTTTTGCATGTTGTGGATCTCATATGTCTAACTCTTGTTTCATTCTTGTTTTTGATAAATCAAAACTTTGAGATGCAAATACTTTCCTTCTTTTGCTTTACGTTTTGTCCTTGAGTTGTCTTGTCCTCATAAGTCGACTCCATGGCCAATGTGAAGGCATTTGGTATACGTTCTTGATCCTTCGTAGGGGAGCATCATCCCTAGTTAGTGCTGAATGTTATCGTCAATCTGACCCTAATTAGATCTTGGCTCCTTTTGTCAATTTCGCCTCATGTCTCCCTCATTATATAACTTTCTCTCATATTCTCATAATAAAAAATCACTCCTTCAATTTTCATGTTTGCCTTGCATCAAATATATGATTGTAATGATTATTATAACTTGTAATAAAATAACTATTATACTAATTAAAAAATTAATATCTTAATTTTAAATAAATAATTACAATTATTATTATAATAAGTTAAAATTAAAATTAAATAAAAAATAAAAAGATCAAATCAAATTAACTAATAATTAAATTAAATAACCAAAACACAAATTTTAACTATTAATAAAAAATAAAATATAAAGAAAAACATTAATTAAATAATTAAAAATTTGAAAAATATTTAAAATCATTAAACCTACCTAACATATCCTCTTGCCTCACTTCTTATTCACTCCACTCAACAATTAATAAAAGAACTCGATGGTATTTACCACATGAAGATACACATATCATTAAAATGTCATTGACATAAATAATAGAACAAATATTATCCCAATCGAGATGCGGGACGATAGTTGGGACAACCTGGGTGCAGTCATGAATGGTACCTGGGATTTTAATACTGCCATCGCCCACATGCTCAAGGCAGGGGTTGCGGTGACCCCTTGACATGAATGCATGTTGGGGAGGTTGGCAAGGTGGTGGGACTGGAGGTAAGGCATGTATATTGGCAGGATAGGCAACTCAACGTGCAGTGTTAGAAAGAAAGCTAGTGGACAAGGGTGGCATTACAGTGCAGTGGGAGGACGCCGGAACATGAAGAACCAAGGCCGACGACAAACGCCTACGGACTTTGGGTATGTAATTAAGCTCCACTTCAACATTGTAATTATGTTCTGGTTGGGGTTTTGTCGGGGTGAAAGGAGGGTAACTAGTAAGAGAATTTGGGGGATAGAAAATTGTTGGTGGCAATGGGGAAGGCAATTTCTTTCCATTGCCTGGTTATGTGTCCATACCTTCTGTCAAATGGGTAAAACCCATGACTGCTAGGGGGCAATTGCTTGTTGTGGGGTTGCGAAGCTTCGCGCTCTGTAAACAAGGTCAGGGGGGGAGCTTGATTGTGTCGAGGAAGTGCATGAGGGTTAGATGCTCATAGGAAGGGGTGGGGGAAGTAGCTGGTAGGGGGCTTGGGGCACAGCCATGCGTGCGGCTCGCAAAGAAAGTGCTAGAGATTCTAGAACCACGTAATGGTCGGAATTCAGTAGAAAATCTCATCACCAAAGCAGCGAAGGCTTACTAAGAAGGGACGGATGCTAGAATCTGAAAATTGCTGGAAGAATGGGAAGAGCAGGTAAAACAAGGAAGCAAGACAGAGGAAGAAATGGATAACTGGAGGACCCTAATCCTGGATCCGGGTAACACCCGTGGAATAATCACACAGTTCAAGCAAACCATGTACTTGTATTGGTTAACGAAGAGCTTATTAGGCAAGGCGATGGAGAAGATCTCCGTGGGTATGGCAGTGACACTACAGGGAATGCTGAACTATAAGAAGGATATGGAGAAAATCCTCTTCCAGCTGCATAAATAGGATATTAGGCTGGACATAATCGACCACCATATCCCTTGCATACTGGAGCTGTATGATATGCCAGGAGCATCCGCCAAGGATCCAACACCCATTGCATCTGCCTCAGAGGATCAGAAGGATTAGACTCTTACCCATGCATAATTTCGTCTTATGCGGTTAGCGTTTAATTTCTATGTTGCAAATATCAGTTTTTACAGTTATGTAGTGTATGGACATGAGATAGATACATATCTAGCTTGGCTGGAAAGATTAAGACAATATTGTTTTTGGATGGCTTACAACGCCGACCGGTGACCAACATACTTGGTTTCCCTTCAGGGCAAGTTGAGGCCACCTGATTAATCTATGTGGTGTAAACTTGCTTATTTTATAATAGAAAATGGAATGGACCTGCCAAGCTTAATAAAAATAAAATAATAGAACAAATATTAGTGGCAACATAATTTCTCCATCGAATTTTAAAAATCCCCTTATAAAGGTTTGCGCTTTTTAATAATATTGAAGGTGAATGAATGTTTGATGATTTAGACCATTCAAATTACCCAATGTGACTTACGACTTATGTTTGGAGTTATAATATCATTGGGTCCAATGAAAAGTAATGGTTGTTGACCAACTTTAGATCTGATGGTTTATACTTCATTGGACTTCGATGACCAGTACCAAAATTAGAATTAATCCTTGTTGTTGGGTTCATAAATTTAAAGGATATTTGCTAGATAATAAACCTAATAGAAATGAATCATGTGTTGACTCATAGGAAAACTATATTCTTATGACTTGAGGGAAATGATACACACTACTTAATTCTTAACAAATTGACTGACTATTATAACCACTATGACCTTGGACACATAATAAAAAAGACTTAACAACAATGGTCTTAAATCATTATTTTTTGACAACAAATATAGTAACAAGTACATAGCTTCATCAAAAACTCATTAGAATGACCAATGATGATGAACATGTTTTGACTGTCACCAAAAGTAACCAAAAAGAGCATTGGTGAGGGTCAATAAAATATCGTCACCTGAAGTGTCACCAAAAAGAGAATTAGTGATGGGCCTTTAACGACCCTCACCAAAAGTGTCACCAAAGGGAAAATTAGTGATGGGCCTTTAACGACCCTCACCAAAAGTGTCATTGAAAATGGATTTGGTGACAGACCTTAAAGGACCATCACTATATACACATACAACAATGATTTTTTAAAGAACATCACCATATGCGACATTGGTGATGGATATTAAAGGTCTGTCACAGGCATGAAGCGTTATAAAAAACTCACTGAAATGATCAATGATGACGAACATTTATTGACCATCACCAAAAGTAACCAAAAAGATCATTGGTGACGATCAATAAAATATCGTCACTAGAAGTGTCACCAAAGAGAGAATTAGTGATGGGCATTTAATGACCCTCACCAAAAGTGTCACCAAAGAGAGAATTAGTGACGAGCCTTTAACGACCCTCACCAAAAGTGTCATTGAAAATGGCTTTGGTGACAAACCTTAAAGGACCATCACTATATACACTTACAACAATGCTTTTTTAAAGACCGTCACCATATGTCACATTGGTGACGGACCTTAAAGGTCCGTCACAGGCATGACCCTCACCAATTACCTCTTTTCTTGTAGTGGCGGGGAAAATGTTTAGCTTCTGGGCATCCAAAGAATAGTCATCACTTCTACAAAGTATATCAAACTCAAAAATAAAAGAGTCGGGATCTTCATGGACCTTACCGTGAAAGCGTGGAAGAACAGAAGGTGGAATGATTTTCATTTGAACAGTTGCATTTGGGTCCACAATTGGAAACCCAGAAGTGGATTGTTCTTCTAGTGGTTGATTCTCGCCAGTCCCTTCTCCATGCACTTCTTCATTATCTGTCATCTTTCCTCCTCCAAACAGACCACTTCCTGTAGACTATGAAGGTTGATTGTGTCTCAGATTTAGTTTTTCAGTCCAAATAGTCTCCTTCTTCCCCTCGACTGGCTGTGAGATTCCTGAACTACTGTCTCCAGAGTCTAGGTGAAAGGTACTAGTGTGATTGGTCTGTATCTACTTGGAATTCTTGCCTACAATAGAAGGCTCACCGTGAGAAATTTTTTATGATTTATCAATATTTTTTCTACCCTTCTTGGGCTTTGGACCACTACCTCTCCTAGTCATGCATTTTGAAAGAAATTAAACCAGAAATAATCAATAGAATTGTTAAAATTCTTGCTAGAAAAAATAATTTCAACCCAAATGTTGTAGCTAATTCAAAAAAATATGTCTACAACACATAATTAATGCAAAGGAAATTCCTTCGAGAAATATAAGCACACTTCAAATAAAAAACAAAGCATACTTACCTCTACAAAAAAAAAAAAAAAAAAAAAAAAATCTAAACTTTACCAGAATTCCTTTCAATGCCTCCCCAACAACGGTGCCGAAATGTTGGTTGGTGGAATTTTACATTCAATTCACAACATTTATTTGTCAAACCAGGGCCTCGTAGACTTCAAGGCATAGCACAATCAATGCCAAAGGTTTTGGACAAATTTTGTAACTCCTATCTTTATCAAACATAAATGAAACATTTCACACTTCTGCACACGAGACAAAAGAATACCTCACCAACCAAATTCAATAATACAATGCTCCTGTTGAAACATGATGACTATTTTGAAGAATACTCTTTATATGTTTTAAATCATGAATCTGAAGGATTCTGTGGGAATAACTCTATCACCATCTCATAAAGCAACAAGAATCCCTCTTATGAAATAATTGTTAAAAAAATCATGCTTGAAAATCTTGATCATTTAAACTTTCAAATGGGATATCATGACTTTGTGGAGGAATGGATGAATCAAGTTTTCAAAAGAACATCAATTTCATGTTGCTTTTATATCTACTCTCTTCTAGGATGCGAGTTAGTTGAAAAATCTTACTCTTTACTTCCTATACTACAATTTTGGTTAAGAATGGAACCCAATGTTAGGAAGCTTTTCATTATAAAATTTATGTTTGGCCACAGTGGATTTTCGATTTCTTTGATAAATATTGTCATTGAAACATATTGTATGTAAACCATGTACATAAATAAAACTTTTATTCTTACTAGGTTTAGAATCAATAAAGATGAAGGTTTTTGCATCTTGAAGAGTCTTTATGCGATCGTAGTAGAATGGAATACACATCTATGAATTCTTAGTACGAACTATATTAACGAGTTTTTAATACTCATTTAAAGACTTTGTTTGTAAAATCATGTTTAAGGGGTAACAATATTTAAAGGGATCAAATCTCAATTTCTTTAATTTCTTCTTCATGTTTAACATTGCTCACCACAACTCTCTTTCATGCTATTTGCACATAAATACTAAGGGATTTCATTGAGTCATAAGAGCTAGACCTATAACCATAAGATTGAGCTTTCATAAAATATAATTGAAACTTTGGTAGGACTAGTTACATTATAGCCATGCATGAGACCTTCCCTTATCACCATACTACCCTTAGTATAGGAACCGATGTTTTCTTGTGTGGGGCATGTTGGAATCTCCATCAAAACTATAAATTCTCGTTGGTAGGAGAGTAAGGCCAATGGTGCTAGATTAAAATCTAGTGTGTGATCCTCCCATTCCTTCTGTTGAGGTAACTTTCGATGGGGTATGTTGATATCTCCGTCTGGGCTATGGACACTCACTTGCAGCAGAGCAAGGTCAGTGATATTGGACTAACTCCAGTGCGTAATCATCCCATCCTGTGAATGTTATATTTGCTAAATATATTTAACGAAGATCTCTAACGTGAAGGGTAAAACAAGAGTTCAGAGAGTTCCTCATCTCAGGATAGTGGATGACTACATCGAAGCTATGGATGCTCATTGGCAATGGAGTGACATACGATTCTGGAAACTCATTTCATGTGATCAAAGGGGAACCAAAATCCCTGACAACTAGTCTCCGTAGTTTCAATAAAACTTCACTAAAAAATGGAAGTCACTCTTATGAATCTTAATTAGTTCTATGACTTATGTATTTTATTGATAATTAACTACAAAAAGGTATGACTTGTTATAGTGTTGAACGCTCTTATGAAGAATGACATATACTAAAATACGATCATGTGCCCTAAGTCGGTATTATAATTACTCAATAAACTAAAAATTATGAACAAATATTTTTTGAATATTCGCTAAACTTGTTAATTTTTGCATGTTGTGGACCTCATACGTCTAACTCTTGTTTCATTCTTGTTTTTGATAAATCAAAACTTTGAGATGCAAATACTTTCCTTCTTTTGCTTTACGTTTTGTCCTTGAGTTGTATTGTCCTCATAAGTCGACTCCATGGCCAATGTGAAGGCATTTGGTATACGTTCTTCATCCTTCATAGGGGAGCATCATCCCTAGTTAGTGCTGAATGTTATCGTCAATCTGACCCTAATTAGATCTTGGCTCCTTTTGTCAATTTCGCCTCATGTCTCCCTCGTTATATAATTTTCTCTCATATTCTCATAACAAAAATTCACTCCTTCAATTTTCATGTTTGCCTTGCATCATATATATGACTGTAATGATTATTATAACTTGTAATAAAATAACTATTATACTAATTAAAAAATTCATATCTTAATTTTAAATAAATAATTACAATTATTATTATAATAAGTTAAAAAAAAATTAAATAAAAAATAAAAAGATCAAATCAAATTAACAAATAATTAAATTAAATAACCAAAACACAAATTTTAACTATTAATAAAAAATAAAATATAAAGAAAAACATTAATTAAATAATTAAAAATTTGAAAATTATTTAAAATCATTAAACCTACCTAACATATCCTCTTGCCTCACTTCTTATTCACTCCAGTGAACGATTAATAAAAGAACTCGATGGTACTTACCACATGAAGATACACTTATTATTAAAATGTCATGGACATAAATAATAGAACAAATATTATCCCGATCGGGATGCGAGATGATAGTTGGGACAACCTTGGTGCAGTCATGAATGGTACCTGGGATTTTAATACCACGATCACCCACATGCTCAAGGTAGGGGGTGCGGTGACCCCTTGACATGAATGCATGTTGGGGAGGTGGGCAAGGTGGCGGGACTGGAGGTAAGGCAGGGTATATTGGCAGGATAGGTAACTCGATGTGCAGTGTTAGAAAGAAAGCTAGTGGAGAAGGGTGGCATTACAGTGCAGTGGGACGACCCCGGAACGTGAAGAACCGAGGCCGACGATGAACGCCTACGGACTTCGGTTATGTAATTCGGCTCCACTTCAACATTGTAATTATGTTCTGGTTGGGGTTTTGTCGAGGTGAAAGGAGGGTAACTAGTAAGAGAATTTCGGGGATAGAAGATTGTTGGTGGCAATGGGGAAGGCAATTTCTTTCCATTGCCTGGTTTTGTGTCCATACCTTTTGTCAAATGGGTAAAACCCATGACTGCTGAGGGGCAATTGCTTGTTGTGGGGTTGCGAAGCTCCACGCTCTATAAACAAGGTCAGGGGGGAGCTTGATTGTGGCGACGAAATGCATGAGGGTTAGATGCTCATAGGAAGGGGTGGGGGAAGTAGCTGGTAGGGGGCTTGGGGCGCAGCCATGCCTGCGGCTCGAAAAGAAAGCGCTAGAGATTCTAGAACCACGTAATGGTCGGAATTCAGTAGAAAATCTCATCACCAAAGCAACGGAGGCTTACTAAGAAGGGACGGATGCTGGAATCTGAAAATTGTTGGAAGAATGGGAAGAGGAGGTAAAACAAGGAAGCGAGACGGAGGAAGAAATGGATAACTGGAGGACCCTAGTCCGGGATCCAGGTAACACCCATGGAATAATCACGCAGTTCAAGCAAACCCTGTACTTGTACTGGTTAACAAAGAGCTTATTAGGCACGGCGATGGAGAAGATCTCCGTGGGTATGGCGGTGACACTACAGGGAATGCTGAACTATAAGAAGGATATGGAGAAAATCCTCTTCCTACTGCACAAATAGGATATTAGGTTGGACAGAATCGACCACCATATCCCTTGCATACTGGAGTTGTATGTCATGCCAAGAGCATCCGCCAAGGATCCAGCACCCATTGCATCTGCCTCAGAGGATCAGAAGGATTAGACTCTTACCCATGCATAATTTCGTCTTATGCAGTTAGCGTTTAATTTCTATGTTGCAAATATCAGTTTTTACAGTTATGTAGTGTATGGACATGAGATAGATACATATCTAGCTTGGCTGGAAATATTAAGACAATATTGTTTTTGGATGGCTTATAACGCCGACCGGTGACCAACAGACTTGGTTTCCCTTCGGGGCAAGTTTAGGCCACCTGGTTAATCTATGTGGTGTAAAGTTGCTCATTTTATAATAGAAAATGGAATGGACCTGCCAAGCTTAACAAAAATAAAATAATAGAACAAATATTAGTGGCAACATAATTTCTCCAATGAATTTTAAAAATCCCCTTATAAAAGTTTGTGTTTTTTAATAATATTGAAGGTGAATGAATGTTTGTTGATTTAGACCATTCGAATTACCCAATGTGACTTACGACTTATGTTTGGAGTTATAATATCACCAGGTACAATGAAAAGTAATGGTCGTTGACCAACTTTAGATCTGATGGTTTATACTTCATTGGGCTTCGATGACCAGTACCAAAATTAGAATTAATCCTTGTTGTCGAGTTCACTTGTAAAATCAACCACCCACTATAACTACTCCACTACACATAAATTTGAAAAATGAACTCGAGAAGTTAAATGAATTTAATATTTCCTCCTCAAAATTATGACTTCGACTCATAAACAAACCATTGAATATGATGGACGTAGCATGCCAAGCCATCGAGCCTACCGATGAGGTTAACTATCGAGCCATTCCACAGCCGACAATCATTCGATCACAAAATTTCAACGATATTCTATACAATATTATATTGTTTAAGTTGTTTAGAAACTTATTTGAAATCTATGTCAAAGTAGAAATTTGAAATTTATAAATAAATTTTTTGACATATATAAGTTTCAGATATCTTTTATTTAAACTCAAAATTGTTATTTTCAATGGCTGGGTGAAGAAATTGTACAACATCAATTTAGCATGGGAGGAGCAAAACATTCAACATTTAAAAAGGAAAACTATATTAAATTTAATATTTTGGATTCTATCTTGCGTTTCTAGAAAATATGCTCACATTAAATACATAATTATGACCTAATGTTTTATGTATTGGGAAACAATTTACTGAGTCTCACTTAAGATAAAAAAATAAATTTCATTAATAATATTCGTGAGATAATGAGGAGAACATTATGAAATGTAATTTTATGGTTTACTTTCATTTATTATAATGTTTTATATTTGAGAATTAATTTATATATATATTTTTTAATGTGAGAGATATTATTTAAAGGATTTTTAAGGTGGATGATTTGAGCCGAAAGTCATTAAATAATGGAATATGTATTACATTTAGTCAAAATAATAATTATTAATGTAATTTCATTACAAATTCCCAAAGATATAAAAGAGAATGTAAGCGTTTATTTCAGGAGTTTTTTGGCAGGTTGGAGGATGGTAGCTCTGAGGAAGAAGACTCTAACTATTAAAACCGTCTTGTATATGCTACAAATGGCCTCCTTCATTGTGACATCAAGGTTTTGTTAATAATAATATAATTCATTTTTTTCTTCTTCCATTGTATTCTATTGTAATTTCAATTTTATGTGTTGGTTAATTGTTCCAGAATGGTGGCTTAACTTGACTATGCATTATCCTTGAATATTTTAAATGATTTTAAATACTTTGGAGTATTTGATATCTAGGGCTTTAAAATCATATTTTGAGTTTATTGGTTGCAGGTTTAATTCCATGAGTACATGATATTTAGGGTTATGTGCACCATAAATTCAAATGCCATAAAAACCAGTTCTTTAATTTTTTTCAATATTTTCCCACAGTAAAAAGTGAAATTATTAACTATTATTTGACTTGTTCTGATTGTCTAATGTTTCATATATTACATTTAATTTAATAACTCTCCAATATTTATTATTTCAAATTATTAAATTAAATTATTCTAATTGTTATGCATGTTAAATTTGAGTTTATTGGTTGCAGGTTTAATTCCATGAGTACATGATATTTAGGGTTATGTGCACCATAAATTCAAATGCCATAAAAACCAGTTCTTTAATTTTTTTCAATATTTTCCCACAGTAAAAAGTGAAATTATTAACTATTATTTGACTTGTTCTGATTGTCTAATGTTTCATATACTACATTTAATTTAATAACTCTCCAATATTTATTATTTCAAATTATTAAATTAAATTATTCTAATTGTTATGCATGTTAAATAATAATAATACTTGATGTTATGTCATTTAGACTACATAGTCCAATTAGATGTATTTAACACTAGTGTGCCTTAATTTCTGTCTTTTATTTAATTTTTATTTATATTTCTAGCTAACCTTTGTGAACTATCATATGTATTAATTTAATTCATTCATCATTAATGAAAGTTTTACTGAATATGTTTTCATGAGTTATGTACCTACTATCTCTTTTTCCCAAAAAAAAAACATTATTTTATTTAAAACACTCTTTATTCAATAATCTGGTCTATTTATTTGTTTAATTAGAAAATCTATTTAATTCACACTAGTTACAACAACTATTCGATTTTTATTATCACCACGGAATACTCCCTCTCGTGAAAGGGAGATCAACCCTTGACACATAGAGCGGGAGGATATAGGATCCTCAATGATGTCGTCTCAGGCTATGCTCAGTTACTGGGACAATTTGAGCAGCAACAAGTTCTTTGTTACTTCATCAACAAATGATCACTCTGTTGCACCTTAATTTTAAGGACAAGCAAGTGGATAAGTATAATGCTTTTTCTTCCTTAGAGGACATTAAGTGTATGTTGAGAAATCAACGCTTTTGTCTGGATAATGTCGACCAATGTTTGGCTTCAATGAAAGGTGTTTTTGTGAGCTACTTTTCTTGCAAAGATCTTATTGACCCTCCTCTCAATGATGACAATAAAGCGCCTGCCTTAATTTGTTCAGATTATGATCAGTGATGGAGGTGGTTTTAGGTAGTTCGTTCTCATTTTTCATATGCTACAACTTGGTTTCTACAGGGCAGTCTGCATCTTATCTCTGTTATGGGGCATGAAATGGTTTGTTTTATTTGCACCATTTTTTTTTCTTTCTATGGGAGCCAGGTATATCTGAATTTTGGTAAGGGAAAAGGTTCTTATGTCCAATGGTTGTTTTCAGTCGTTGAATATTTTATGTTTTCTATCTCTTTTCCACCTCAATTATTTTTTCTCTCAATGGTTAAAGGCACACAATTCATTTTTGTGTTGTTGCAACATTTTAGATTTGTTATAATTGCAAAATTCTATGTCTTCGATGGAGGTTGTTTCTTATGTGCTATGCTGGCAGAGAGTTAGGGGATTTCTAGGAGGGTCATCTTCTTCTATGTGATTGTCCAACTCCTTGCATATGTTGAACACTTATCAGGGATTGGGTTTGCTTTTGAATTCCCTCTGGCTTATCTGAAGAATCATCCATGCATTTTCTATTTGTTGGTGTCAGAGTGTCCATAGGGTGATGTATATGGCTATAGTTTTATGTGGCTATGATGCATTATTTTGTTAATGATCAATTATTTATTAGCGAGCTCTTGGACTCTCGCTCTACAATAATTATTTTTGGGTTAAATGGTCTGATCATGAGCAATTTCATTCTTCTCTTCTTAGATTGAATCTATGGATTTCTATGTGAACCTTGGAATCAGATGTAAACTTCTTTTGATACGAATACAATTGATAGAAATTAAAAAAAAAAAAAAAAAACAATATTATTATTATGTAATAATTATTTTATTTATTTAAATATAATAATAAATTTATTAATGATATTTTCTTTTCTTTTCAATATGATTAAATTTTTGTAGAACAATTCTTTTGAAATTTTGATATGATTTAAATTATGTATAATAATTAACCTATTTGTTTCATATTTACTATATTATGAATTAATTATAAATTTTGAATGGTTTAATCATTTTTATTATAATATAATACTTAAAAAGATCAAATGTAGAAAAATAATTGTCATCTTAACCATAATCAAACATTTTATAACTTGTTTAGATCCATCTTAACTCTAAATCTACCAAGCCCTTAAAGGGATCAAAGCTCCTTTCACTCTAAAAGAGGTTTGCATCTCAAGACATTCGATCCCTCTTAGCGTTTGGTAGATCCAAAGTTAAGATGGTAAATTGAAGGCTGCAGGTGTCATGTGAATTCGCTATGGTAAATTGAAGGCTGCTTTAAGTATCTTTACCGTGACAATGAATCACTTATTTCTAAGGAATCGGTTTAAGTATGAGATATTTATGCATTGTTATTCACGCAAAATGTGTTTTCAACAATATCGTGGAAAACTTGTAGAACACTCTGTACATCACTGATATTTAAAATTCCAAAAAAGTTTTACCAAAAATATTATCCAAATTAACCAAAAAAAAATTCCAAATTTTCCCATTTCCACACAAATTAACGAAACATGTTATCCAGAAACATTTAATGGTTGAAGGGTCACCTATATTTAAGTCATTTCTGACAGGTTCACAGATAATGATATGGACATTTTCAAACGTTTCATGTCACATATTAATAATAATAATAATAATATTAACCATGAATTTATGTATACGCGCCGAGCCATTTTGCCTTGATTTGGTTTGGTAATGGGTACTAAATGATTCGTATAAGAAAATTATGATGGTGCTTTCTCGTCAGGACACAGGACTGAGTACTCAGGGGTGACCCACTCCATTATACAGGTCCAGGCAGGGGGTTAAATTTGACGGGTGTTTTTACTCGTCAGAAAATTATTTTATGATGGTTTTATTATGATATAATATTTATTTGTACAAGAATGATTTTGTAATCATATTTAAATTTAGTTAATAATTGTATAAAAAATTAATATTCACAATATAACAATATTTTTATCCATGAATATTCACTCATTTTACAGTGAATGTTATTATTTCTTAAATAGGCTTTCTTACAATACCATGGGCCAATACCTTGAGTTATCAATACCACATACCCAAAAATCTTAACTCATTTCAAAAAAAAATAAATTAATTATTTAATTATAATTCAATTTTATAACATTTATATTAAAACCTAATACTTACAAAAAACATACAATATAACAAGATTTTTAACCATGGATATCCACCCTATTTTAGCATGGATATTATTAACTTGTTTCAAAATCAAAATATTTTATAAATATTTAATTCCATTTTTATTTTATGTTATTTTTAAACTAAAATCTAAAAAAAAGCCATGGGAGATGTTGTAGTAGTGTAAATATTTGTAAACATTTACATGTGGGCTCAATTAAAAAGTAATAAAATGTTAAGAATACATCTCTTTCATCCCAAATCCCTCTATACGGGCCCATATCTATCTCTTAACTTTGGATCTACCAAATGCTAACAGGGATCGAATGTCTTGAGATGCAAACCTCTTTTAGAGTGAAATGAGATTTGATCCCTTTAAGGGCTTGGTAGATTTAGAGTTAAGATGGATCTAAACAAGTTATAAAATGTTTGATTATGGTTATGATGACAATTATTTTTCTACATTTTATCTTTTTAAATATTATATTATAATAAAAATGATTAAACCATTCAAAATTTATAATTAATTCATAATATAAAAAATATGAAACAAATAGGTTAATTGTTATACATAATTTAAATCATACAAAAATTTCAAAATAATTGTTCTATAAAAATTTAATCATATTGAAAAGAAAAGAAAATATCATTAATAAATTTATTATTATATTTAAATAAATAAAATAATTATTACATAATAATAATAATAAAATTTTTATTTTTTAAAATTTCTATCAATTGTATTCGTATCAAAAGAAGTTTACATCTGATTCCAAGGTTCACATAGAAATCCATAGATTCAATCCAAGAAGAAAAGAATGAAATTGCTCATGATTAGACCATTTAACCCAAAAATAATTATTGTAGAGCGAGAGCCCAAGGCCTCGCTAATAAATAATTGATCAATAACAAAATAATGCATCATAGCCACATAAAATTATAGCCATATACATCACCCTATGGACACTCTAACACCAACAAATAGAAAATGCATGGATGATTCTTCAGATAAGCCAGAGGGAATTCAAAAGCAAACCCAATCCCTGATAAGTGTTCAACATATGCAAGGAGTTGCACAATCACATAGAAGAAGATGACCCTCCTAGAAATCCCCTAACTCTTTGCCACCATAGCACATAAGAAACAACCTCCATCAAAGACATAGAATTTTGCAATTATAACAAATCCAAAATGTTGCAAGAATTTTGCAATTATAACAAATCCAAAATGCTGCAAGAATTTTGCAATTATAACAAATCCAAAATGTTGCAACAACACAAAAATGAATTTTGTCCCTTTAACCATTGAGAGACATAATAATTGAGGTGGAAAAGAGATAGAAAACATAAAATATTCAACGACTGACAACAACCATTTGACATAAGAACCTTTTCCCTTACCAAAATTCAGATATACCTGGCTCCCATAGAAAGAAAAAAAATGGTGCAAATAAAACAAACCATTTCATGCCCCATAACAGAGATAAGATGTAGATTTCCCTATAGAAACCAAGTTGTAGCATATGAAAAATGAGAACAAACTACCTAAAACCACCTCCATCACTGATCATGATCTGAATAAATTAAGGCAACCATTTTATTGTCATCATCCAGAGGAGGGTGAACAAGATCTTTGCAAGCAAAATAGCTCACCAAAAAACCTTTCATTGAAGCCAAACATTGGTCGACATTATCCAGACAAAAGCATTGATTTCTCAACATAGACTTAATGTCCTCTAAGGAAGAAAAAACATTATACTTATCCACTTGTTTGTCCTTAAAAATAAGGTGCAAGAGAGTGATCATTTGTTGATGAAGTAACAAAGAACTTGTTTTCACTCAAATTGTCCCAGTAACTGAGGATAGCCTGAGACGACATCATTGAGGATCCTATATCCTCCAGCTCTATGTGACAAAGGTTGATCTCCCTTTCACCAGAGGGAATATTGCCTAGTGATAATCAAAATCGAATGGTTGTTGTAGCTAGTGTGAATCAAATAGATTTTCTAATTAAACAAATAAATAGACCAAATTATTGAATAAAGAGTGTTTTAAATAAAATAATGTTTTTTGGGGAAAAAGAGATAGTAGGTACATAACCCATGAAAACATATTAAGTAAAAACTTCATTAATGATGAATGAATTAAATTAATATATATCATAATTCACAAAGGTTAGCTATAAATATAAATAAAAATTAAAGAAAAGACAAAAATTAAGGCACACTAGTGTTAAATACATCTAATTGAACTATGTAGTTTAAATAACGTAACATCAAGTATTATTATTATTTAACATGCATAGCAATTAGAATAATTTAATTTAATAATTTGAAATAATAAATATTCGAGAGTTACTAAATTAAATGTAATATGTGAAACATTAGACTATCGGAACAAGTCAAATAATAGTTAATAATTTCACTTTTTACTGTGGGAAAATAGTGAAAGAAAATTAAAATAAAAAATAAAAAATTAAAGAACTGGTTTTTATGGCATTTGAATTTATGGTGCGCATAACCCTAAATATCATGTACTCATGGAATTAAACCCGCAACCAGTAAAACTCAAAATATGATTTTAAAGCCCTAGATATCAAAGATTCCAAAGTATTTAAAATCATTTAATATATTCAAGGATAATGCATAGTCAACTTAAGCCACCACTTTGGAACAATGAACCAACACATAAAATTGAAATTACAATAGAATACAATGGAAGAAGAAAAAAATGAATTGTATTATTATTAACAAAACCTTGATGTCACAGTGAAGGAGGCCATTTGTAGCATATACAAGATGGTTTTAATAGTTAAAGTCTTCTTCCTCAGAGCTACCATCCTCCAACTTGCCAAAAAACTCCTGAAATAAACTCTTACATTCTCTTTTATATCTTTGGGAATTCGTTTCCTTTTTAGCTCTCGTAACTTCCCAAATGAAATTACATTAATAATAATTATTTTGACTAAATGTAATACATATTCCATTATTTAAATGACTTTAGGCTCAAATCATCCACCTTAAAAATCCTTTAAATAATATCTCTCGCATTAAAAAAAAAGGATATAAATTAATTCTCAAATATAAAACATTATAATAAATGAAAGTAAATCATAAAATTACCTTTCATAATGTTCTCCTCATTATCTCATGAATATTATTAATGAAATTTATTTTCTATCTTAAGTGAGACTCAGTGAATTGCTTCCCACAATATAAAACATTAGACCATAATCATGTATTTAATGTGAACAT
The DNA here is from genome assembly GCA_031772625.1 of Pinus tabuliformis. Classification (NCBI taxonomy): domain Eukaryota; kingdom Viridiplantae; phylum Streptophyta; class Pinopsida; order Pinales; family Pinaceae; genus Pinus; species Pinus tabuliformis. Next base: position 828,672,437 of record CM062810.1, read on the forward strand.
ATTTTCTAGAAACGCAAGATAGAATCCAAAATACTAAATTTAATATAGTTTTCCTTTTTAAATGTTGAATTTTTGCTCCTCCCATGCTAAATTGATGTTGTACAATTTCTTCACCCAACCATTGAAAATAACAATTTTGAGTTTAAATAAAAGATATTTGAAACTTATATATATTGAAAAATTTTATTATAAATTTCAAATTTCTACTCTGACATAGATTTCAAATAAGTTTTTAAACAACTTAAATAGTATAATGTTGTATAGAATACCATTGAAGTTTTGTGATCAAATGATTGTCAGCTGTGGAATGGCCCGATAGTTAACCTCATCGGCAGGCTCGATGGCTTGGCATGCTACGTCCATCATATTGAATGGTTTGTTTATGAGTCAAAGTCATAATTTTGAGGAGGGCATCTTAAACTCATTTAACCTCTCAAGTTCATTTTTCAAATTTATGTGCAATGGAGTAGTTATAGTGGGTAGTTGATTTTACAAATGAACCTGACAACAAGGATTAATTCTAATTTTGGTACTGGTCATCGAAGCCCAATGAAGTATAAACCATCAGATCTAAAGTTGGTCAACGACCATTACTTTTCATTGGACTCGATGATATTATAACTCCAAACATAAGTCGTAAGTCACATTGGGTAATTCGAATGGTCTAAATCATCAAACATTCATTCACCTTCAATATTATTAAAAAGCACAAAATTTTAATAAGGGATTTTTAAAATTCATTGGAGAAATTATGTTGCCACTAATATTTGTTCTATTATTTTATTTTTGTTAAGCTTGGCAAGTCCATTCCATTTTCTATTATAAAATAAGCAAGTTTACACCACATAGATTAACCAGGTGGCCCCAACTTGCCCCGAAGGGAAACCAAGTTTGTTGGTCACTGGTCGGCGTTGTAAGCCATCCAAAAACAATATTGTTTTAATCTTTCCAACCAAGCTAGATATGTATCTATCTCATGTCCATACACTACATAACTGTAAAAACTGATATTTTGAACATAAAAATTAAACGCTAACCGCATAAGACGAAATCATGCATGGGTAAGAGTCTAATCCTTTTGATCCTCTGAGGTAGATACAATGGGTGCTGGATCCTTAGCGGATGCTCCTAGCATATCATACAACTCCAGTATGCAAGGGATATGGTGGCCGATTCTGTCCAGCCTAATATCCTTTTTATGCAACTGGAAGAGGATTTTCTCCATATCCTTCTTATAGTTCAAAATTCCCTGTAGTGTCACCGCCATACCCACAGAGATATTCTCCATCGCCTTGCCTAATAAGCTCTTCGTTAACCAGTACAAGTACAGGTTTTGCTTGAACTGTGTGATTATTCCATGGGTGTTACCCGGATCCAGGACTAGGGTCCTCCAATTATCCATTTCTTCCTCTGTCTCACTTCCTTGTTTTACCTCCTCTTCCCATTCTTCCAGCAATTTTTGGGTTCCAGCATCCGTCCCTTCTTAGTAATCCTCCGCTGCTTTGGTGATGAGATTTTCTACTGAATTCCGATCATTACGTGGTTCTAGAATCTCTAGCGCTTTCTTTGCGAGCTGCAAGCATGGTTGCGCCCCAATCCCCCTAGCAGCGACTTCCCCCACCCCTTCCTACGAGCATCTAACCCTCATGCATTTCCTCACCACAATCAAGCTCCCCCCTGACCTTGTTTACAGAGCGCAGAGCTTCACAACCCCGCAAAAAGAAATTGCCCCCCAGCAGTCATGGGTTTTACCCATTTGACAGAAGGTATGGACACAAAACTAGGCAATGGAAAGAAATTGCCTTCCCCATTGCCACCAACAATTTTCTATCCCCCAAATTCTCTTACTAGTTACTCTCCTTTCACCCCGACAAAACCCCAACCAGAACATAATTACAATTTTGAAGTGGAGCCGAATTACATACTTGAAGTCTGTAGGTGTTCGTCGTCAGCCTTGGTTCTTCACGTTCTGGCATCCTCCCACTGCACTGTAATGCCGCCCTTCTCCACTAGCTTTCTTTCTAACACTACACGTCGAGTTACTTATCCTACTAATATACCCTGCCACCTTTCCAACCTCCCCAACATGCATTCATGTCAAGGGGTCACCGCACACCCTATCTTGAGCATGTGGGTGATGGCAGTATTAAAATCCCAGGTACCATTCATGACTGCACCCAAGTTGTCCCAACTGTGGTCCCGCATCCTGATCGGGATAACATTTGTTCTATTATTTATGTCAATCACATTTTAACGATAAGAGTATCTTAATGTGGTGAATACCATCGAGTTCTTTTATTAATCGTTGAGTGGAGTGAATAAGAAGTGAGGTAAGAGGATATGTTAGGTAGGTTTAATGATTTTAAATATTTTTCAAATTTTTAAAATATTTTAGCAATTTTCTATCCCCCAAATTCTCTTACTAGTTACCCTCCTTTCACCCCGACAAAACCCCAACCAAAACATAATTACAATGTTGAAGTGGAGCCGAATTACATACTCGATGTTTGTAGGCGTTCGTCGTCGGTCTTGGTTCTTCATGTTCCGACGTCCTCCCACTGCACTGTAACGCCACCCTCCTCCACTAGCTTTCTTTCTAACACTGCACGTCGAGTTACTTATCCTACTAATATACCCTGCCACCTTGCCCACCTCCCCAACATGCATTCATGTCAAGGGGTCACCGCACACCCTACCTTGAGTATGTGGGTGATGGCAGTATTAAAATCCTAGGTACCATTCATGACTGCACCCAAGTTGTCCCAACTGTGGTCCCGCATCCTGATCGGGATAACATTTGTTCTATTATTTATGTCAATCACATTTTAACGATAAGAGTATCTTAATGTGGTGAATACAATCGAGTTCTTTTATTAATCGTTGAGTGGAGTGAATAAGAAGTGAGGTAAGAGGATATGTTAGGTAGGTTTAATGATTTTAAATATTTTTCAAATTTTTAATTATTTAATTAACGTTTTTCTTTATATTTTATTTTTTATTAATAGTTAAAATTTGTGTTTTGGTTATATAATTTAATTATTAGTTAATTTGATTGGATCTTTTTATTTTTTATTAAACTTTAATTTTAAATTATTATAATAATAATTGTAATTATTTATTTAAAATTAAGATATTAATTTTTTAATTAGTATAATAGTTATTTTATTACAAGTTATAATAATCATTACAATAATATATCTGATGCAGGGCAAACATGAAAATTGAAGGAGTGATTTTTTATTATGAGAATATGAGAGAAAGTTATATAACGAGGGAGACATGAGGCGAAACTGATAAAATGAGCCAAGATCTAATTAGGGTTATATTGACGATATCATTCAACACTAACTAGGGATGATGCTCCCCTACGAAGGATCTAGAACGTATACCAAATGCCTTCACTTGGCCATGGAGTCGACTTATGAGGACACGAAAACTCAAGGACAAAACGTAAAGCAAAAGAAGGAAAGTATTTGCATCTCAATGTTTTGATTTATCAAAAAACAAGAATGAAACAAGAGTTAGACATATGAGATCCACAACATGCAAAAATTAACAAGTTTAGCGAATATTCAAAATATATTTGTTCATAATTTTCAGTTTATTGAGTAATTATAATACCAAGTTAGGGCACATGATCATATTTTAGTATATGTCATTCTTCATAAGAGCGTTCAACACTATAACAAGTCATACATTTTTGTAGTTAATTATCAAGAAAATACATAAGTCATAGAACTAATTAAGATTCATAAGAGTGACTTCCATTTTTTAGTAAAGTTTTATTGAAACTAGGGAGACTAGTTGTCAGTGATTTTGGTTCCCATTTGGTCACATGAAATGAGTTTCCAGAATCGTATGTCACTCCACTGCCAATGAGCGTCCTTATCCCTGATGTAGTCATCCACTATCCTGAGATGAGGAACTCTCTGAACTCTTGTTTTACCCTTCATGTTAGAGATCTTCGTTAAATATATTTAGCAAATATAACATTCACAGCATGGGAGGATTACGCACTGGAGTTAGTCCAATATCACTGACCTTGCTCTGTTGCAAGTGAGTGTCCATAACCCCGATGGAGATATCAACATACCCCATCAAAAGTTACCTCAACAGAAGGAATGGGAGGATTACAGACTAGATTTTAATCTAGAACCATTGGCCTTACTCTCCTACCAACGAGAATTTATAGTTTTGATGGAGATACTAGCATGCCCCACATAAGAAAACATCGGTTCCTATGCCAAGGGTAGTATGGTGATAAGGGAGGGTCTCATGCATGGCTATAATGTAACTAGTCCTACCAAAGTTTCAATTATTTTTTATGAAAGCCTAATCTTATGGTTATAGGTCTAGCTCTTATGACGCAATGGAATCCCTTAGTACTTATGTGCAAATAGCATGAAATAGAGTTGTGGTGAGCAATGTTAAACATAAATAAGAAATTAAAGAAATTGAGATTTGATCCCTTTAAATAGTTAACCCTTAAACATGATTTACAAACAAAGTCTCTAAATAAGTATTAAAAACTCGTTAATATAGTGCGTACTAAGAATTCATAGATGTGTATTCCATTCTACTACGATCGCATAAAGACTCTTCAAGATGCAAAATCATTCATCTTTATTGATTATAAACCTAGTAAGAATAAAAGTTTTATTTATGTACATGGTTTACATACAATATGTTTCAATGACAATATTTATCAAAGAAATCGAAAATCCAGTGTAGCCAAACATAAATTTTATAATGACAAGCTTCCTAACATTGGGCTCCATTCTTAACCAAAATTGTAGTATAGGAAGTAAAGAGTAAGATTTTTCAACTAACTCGCATCCTAGAAGAGAGTAGATATAAAAGCAACATGAAATTGGTGTTCTTTTAAAAACTTGATTCATCCATTCCTCAACAAAGTCATGATATCCCATTTGAAAATTTCAATGATCAAGATTTTCAAGCATGAATTTTTTAACAATTATTTCATAAGAGGGATTCTTGTTGCTTTTTGAGATGGTGATAGAGTTAGTCCCACAAAATCCTTCAGATTCATGATTTAAAACATATAAAGAGTATTCTTCGAAATAGTCATCATGTTTCAAATCAAAGCTTGTAGTACTATGATCAAATTCCTTAGTACATCGTAAAAGAGATTGTAAATGAAAATAATTATTGTCATTGTATGATGCAACAACCTCAAATTTTGAATAAAAGTGTCATTGTTAGAAACATGGGAAACTATGTTTTCCTCATTATAAGATTTATGTTCTTAAAACCATGAATTTAAATCTTGATTATATTGTAGGATATTACATCGATTATAGCTATAATAACTAGGAGGATATGAAAGGAAATAATTGATACATTCAATTTCATTTTCATTTATAAATTCATTTTCCTCATAGTTATCATAAACATGTTGCGAAGATATTGATTCAATTAAGTTATCATAGCCCTCATTCTGACAAGTATTAAAAATATCTAAACTATGTTCAAAACAAGAACTAAACTCGTGATCATATTGTAAGTCTACTTCATGACTCAATTCATCATCATATCGATCATAAACAGGAGGTTGGGAAAACTCAACATGAACATCAGGTGAAGTTGAGTCAAAATAGTCAAAGATAAGTTCATGTAATAGCTTCCCTGCGACATCACAAAAAGGTTTAATAATATGATCAATAGGTGGAAGAATCTCTTTGTTTATCAGTTGTTGTTGAGGATTTTCAAGAATACGTAACATAATGTATGATTAGTTAGGTGTAGAATCAAATATTTCAAATGCAACCTCTCCCTTATTACTATTATTATTATCATCCTCTAAGCATGAAATCAAAGATCGATTAGATCCACTAGGAGATATATAATATGAAGATTTATTTAAGAGTAAATGTGTTATATGATATCATATTAAAGAAAGAGAAATGTTTTGTTCATGATATTCAAGATTTGACAACACTTCCTGTTCATTACTAAATGTCATAAAAGGTGATTTTTGAAGGTTTTCAAAAACAGATTCGTTAATGTTTCCTCCTATTTAAAATTCATAATCCATTTGGGTTTCTTCATCGTTATCATCATATTGATTTTCAAGGTTATTATCATCATTATATTTGCAATAGTCAAAGTCAAGTAATACTATAGGATACATACATTTATGATAGTCACGAAAACTTCCTTTGAGAGAGGAAATTGTACCAGGAGGGATACTTTTGTACCACTTTCAAGGATCGCCTTCCAAGGACATCATGAATAACTTAATTAGAACAACTTCATGGTGTATCCCCATCTTTGGAATGCACTTGTGGAAATCTATAAGATGTTGTGTCGGACTTTCACCATCATCATCTCGAAAATGGGGCAGGTAAACATACCATATTTCTATGTCTGGTGACTCATGTGGACAATCTACAACATCAGAAAATTCAAAGGAGAAAAATGTGAAGAAATCCATGAAACCGTCATTGAAACAAAATCTACAATAAAACTAAATTAAGGAGTTGCCAGGTGAACAAATAAACAAGAAAGATTTACCTTAAACCCTATAAGGTGCATAAAATTGTAATCATGTCCACCAATGGGTCACATAATTAACCATTAACTCAGTTACCAGAGGAAACAAAATCTTTACAATTTGATCCCCAACAACGATGCCAAAATATATTGGTGCTCAAATTGTCTCGGTAACTGAGGACAACCTGAGACCACATTAATGAGGATCCTAGATCCTCCTGCTCTAGGTGATAAGGACTGACCTCCCTTTCATCATAGTGGGTATTCCCTGGTGATAATCAAAATTGAATATTCGTTGTAAAATAGTTTGAATTAAATATATTTTGTAATTAAACAAATAAATATTGTAGCATATTGAATAAGAAGTGTTTTAAATAAAATATTTTTTTTGGGGAAAATGAGATGTTAGGTACATGTTGAAGAAACTAGGGCAAAGTGGTGTAGTGTGATTCTTCGTTACTTGATAACAATTTGTGGAGTCTTTTTACTTTTCTTGTTAGCTTATTATTCTTCCTTTCTTATTAGTGCATATGTGTGTACTTCAGCAAATTGCTATCAAAACATAAAAACAATAACACAAGATGTTGGCTCTTTGCCAAATCCAAAATCTCTCTACTCTTGAGAGGAAAACCCCTTAGTGAATTTCTCTTATTGAAGCTTCTATTGATCAATGCCAAACCCTAGACTCATGACAAAGAGGTCCTCCAAGCACAAGTCAAGTCTTCACTCCTTTCTACACCTTATACCTTGGCACTTCTTCCGGCACTTTGTCTTCCAACACTTCATCTTCCAATTAGATTCCTTTCACCTTAGAGAGATGGGCTCCTTCGCTAGGCTTAGGAGTCCTTGGAGGCTTGATCTCTCACACAAACAAAGGACTATTAGCTGCTATCATCCCTTACTGCACCTCGCACATGTGACTGTTTCTATCACTAGAAACAGTGCTTTATACTTCGCTTTTTTGATTCCTTACTTTTCTTGAGAGTCCTTCCATGCTGGAGTAGGAGGCCTTGTAGGCCTACTTTCAGCTCCAAACAAAGTGAGATATGTAACTATGATTTTACTGTTGTGATAGCTGCAAGTTTTCCTTCATTTCCTCGCATGTGTGGCTATGTATGCCCTTGGAAATAGTCTCTTAACCTTCGTTGTTTCTCCTTCTTTATTCGCTGCACCTTATAGACCTTTTTCCTTGGCTTACTTCATTTCTCCTTGTCTTCTATCCTTCGTGGAATTCAGATCTCAAGTTGTGCATTGTCTTTGGAGTGGACAACCTCTATAAATAGAGGATTGTCACTCCATTTAAGCTGACTTGACTGATTTCATTTAGGCTGACTTGTCTTCTTAATTGTAGGCTGACTTTGAGGGTAGTTTGGTGGCTGACTTGTTGATAAAACTTTAGATAGTTTCCATGGTGTTGTACAACATGCTTGAAGGAGCTTGTTAAAAATGCCATTGCCTAGGAGTAGACTTGACTTTGCTTGGAGGCTTCCCTTTGATTTTAATATATATTTAGACATAGTGTAACATGCCTTTAAGGCCTTCAATATTTTCTTTTGACTATTTGACTCACCTATAGCACTTTGACATGTGCTAGACCTACTACAATGAGCAAGAAACTCATTGTCATATATTATAAAAATAATATTTCTTTTCTTGAATAAGTAAAAATATCAAAAGTACATTTATGAAGACCGAACCTAGTTACACTTCCTTCAACAATACATAACTCATGAAAACTTATTAAATAAAAACTTCATTAATGACAAATGAAGTCAATTAATATATATCATAATTCACAAAGGTTAGCGAGAAATAAAAATAAATATTAAAGAAAAGAGAGAAATTAAGGCACACTAGTGTTAAATACATCTAATTGAACTATGTGGTTTAAATAACATAACATCAAGTATTATTATTATTTAACCTGTATAACAATTACAATAATTTAATTTAATAATTTCAAATAATAAATATTGTAGACTTATTAAATTAAATGTAATATGTGAAACATTAGACACTCTGAACAAGTCAAATAATGGCTAATAATTTCACATTTTCGAGTGAGGGAAAATAGTAAAAACAAGAATAAAATAAAAAATAAATAAAATTTAAAGAATTGGTTTTTATGGCATTTGAATTTATGGTGTACATAGCCCTAAATATCATGTACTCATGGAATTAAACCTGCAACCAATAAACTCAAAATATGATTATAAAACCCTAGATATCAAGTATTCCAAAGTATTTAAAATCATTTAATATATTTGAGAATAATGAATAATCAAGTTAAGCTGTCATTCTGGAAAAATGAACCAATGCATAAAATTGAAATTACAATAGAACAAAATGGAAAAAAATAAAGAAATGAATTATAATATTATTAACAAAACCTCCATGTCACAATGAAGGAGACAATTTGCAACATGTACAAGATGGTTGTAATAGTTAAAGTATTCTTCCTCAAAGATATCCTCCTCCACCCTGCCAAAAAACTCGTGAAGAAACCCTTACATTCTCTTTTATATCTTTGGGAATTCGTTTCCCATTTAGTTCTTGTAACTTCTCGAATGAAACCACATTAATAATAATTATGTTAACTAAATGTAATACATGTTCCATTATTTAAATGATTTTTTGCTCAAATCCTCCACTTTAAAAATCCTTTAAATAATATCTCTTACATTAAAAGAAAAGATATAAATTAATTCTCAAATATAAAGTATTATAATAAACAAAATTAAACTATAAAATTACCTTTCATAATATTCTCTTCATTATCTTAAGTCCATTATTAATGAATTTTTTTTTTTACCTTAAATAAAACCCAATAAACTTTTCCCTATATAAAACATTATATCATAAATACGAAAACCTAATAAAATGTTGAACGTTGAAGTTTTGTGATCGAATGGTTGCCGGATTAGCAAGCCTGATGGCTCGACATGCTACGTCTATCATATTCGATGGTTTGTTTATGAGTCAAAGTCATAATTTCGATGAGGGCATGTATATTTTGAATGTATATGTGGTGGAGTAGTTATAGTGGGTGGTTGATCTTACAAACGAACTCGACAACAAAGGTTAATTCTAATTTTGGTATTGGTTATTGAAGCCCAATGAGGTATAAACCATCTGATCTGACGTTGGTGAAGTTGGTCAGTGGTCATTGCTTTTCATTGGACAGGATGATATTAGATCGGATGTTAATGGATTTATAATGACAAGTCTATCTTCATGCAGTAAATACCATTGAGTTCCTCTATTAATTGTTGAGTGGAGTGAATAAGAGGTGAGGTAAGCAGATATGTTAGGTTGGTTTAATGATTTTAATTTTTTTTTGTTATTATTTAATTAATGTTATTATTTATATTTTATTATGAGAATATGTGAGGAAGTTATATAGTGAGGTAGGCACGAGGTGAAACTGACAAAAGGAGTCAAGATATAATTGGAATCAAATTGGCGACAACATTTGGCTCCAACTGGAAATCATGCTCCCTTGCAGAGCATCAAGAATGTAGATCAAATGCCTTCGCATTAGGCATGGAGTCGACTTATGAGGACAAGGAAACTCAAGGACAAAACATAAAGCAAAAGAAAATGAAACAAGAGTTAGACATATGAGATCCATAGTATGCAAAAATTAAAGAGTTTAGTGCATATTCAAAAAAAAATTGTTCATAATTTCATATGACTTGATACTTAGAGGGGATGAGTAGTTGATCCACTATTGCAAATAGTACCTTGCAAGAGAATTCAAGATGAAAGACATGGGCTTGATGCATTACTTCCTTGGGCTAGAAGTATGGCAGGGTGATGGTGAGTTGTTTGTGAGTCAGGGGAAGTATTCCTCTGAAATACGACAAAGATTTCATATGCAATACTGCAAGCCTATGGACACACCTCTAGCTACAAACTGGAATAAGAAGCATGGTTCCTTAGGAGAGGCACTAGATTCTACCATCTATAGACAACTTATGGGATCCTTGAAGTATCTGGTGAACACAAAGCCCGACATATGCTATGCAGTTAACCAACTGATTCAAGCCATGGTGAAGCCTACCAAGCTGTATTGGAAGGCAACAAAGCATGTGTTAAGATACCTTAGAGGTATAACCAAGTATGGGTTATGGTACAGGAGGATAGAGGGAGTGTGTTAGGCCCTAGAATTATTCTATTTTTTACCAAAATACCCTTGCCTTAACCTATGTTTCACAAATCACACAAGTCTCCATGAACACAATTTTAACTTTTCTTATGTTTCTTTGGGTATAATCGATATATGTTGCCTATCTATATTAAAAGGGTAAAATAGATTAATATTTTAACTAGAACTTTACCATCATGTTACCTAAAAAATCTCTTACAATGGTTGTCACTAATTTCAAGATCAGAGTGTTATGGTACAGGAAGATCATATCCTGAGATTCCTGCACTAATCTCGGTTCTTGCACTAAAGAAGGGAGACTATTGTATTCGACGGTTTGACTGAGAATTTGATTGTGAGTTGTCAAGGAAGGAACCACACGATTCTACTCTGAGTCTTCAACATAGTTTTTTTTATTGGCCTCCTACAAATGGTTCGAGTAAAATAGATTGTGCAAGGGTTTCTATTGTCAGGAGTCAGTTGGTAACAATATGTATTTTTGTGACTGGCTTGATATGGATGAGAGCGTGTGTAAAATGTATATATATCAGTTACAAGAATAGATAGGCTAGCAATACTATGGATAGTTTCTTGTGTCGATACTTTGAAGGCTTGTATTGCCACAACCTTCTTTGTGTGATATATTATGTGCTAAAGCTGGTGTGTGCATGTGTGCATTTTCTATTGCTCATGTTGGGTGCATGTGAAATAGCAAGAAACCTTGTGCATTATTTGTGAGGAATGGTAATGAATCAGATCTGAGATTTATTATGATTTTTAAGAGTTATTTCTTGAATGAAATGTTTAGAAATCATGTGCATTGTTTATGAGAGCCAATAATGATTAAGATCTGGCAATGTATTTTTTCATTTTCAAAGTTATTTCTTGAACCAATTTTAAACCCTAGCAAGTAGGTTTGTAATAGTTCTTTTATCTTCTAACAAATCGAGACAGGGAGATTAGGTTGATGGTGAAAAAGACATGTTTCACATTGAAGATTTAGTTTCACAACAGGAATATGCATATTTAAGTTTTTTTGGCACACATTGAATATCGCTCCAAGTAAATGAATGATGAATGTTGATATTGTGTTAAAAACCCTGAGGATCTCTGTATGAAACTACATATTAGTGAGTAGGTTTACTCTCTTCTATAAAGTTTTATGATTTGAATGATACATAGTGTCACTGGTTCTGTGAAGCCTAGGATAGCAACTCAGTTTCCTTGAGACTTTCAGTGGAGGAACAAAGGTTCCTTTGTTATTAAATTATCATTCTAAGTTCCTTATTCTGGGTAACTTATACCATATTCTCACATAAACATATATTTCTTTTGAAAGAGGGTATTGATTGAACAGGAGCATTGTATTATTGAATTTGGTTGGTGAGGTATTCTTTTGTCTTGTGTGCACAGGTGTGAAATGTTTCATTTATGTTTGATAAAGTTTCTATTCCATGTCAAGATTTGATTTTCAGTCACAGAACAATGTGTGTTGAGACCGAGAATGCACTTTTAATTTGAGCAAGCTTTTATTTCACACCATAATAGCTAGATTTCCACACATTGTCTTTAGTGCAAGAACAAAGTTTGTTTAAAGTAAATGACCATAATATTTTGAATGGTTCTTTAGAACAGGAACAAAGTTTTCATTTGATTGATTATGCCATTGAATCCTGAGTTCATTTGTTTTGATATGAAATATTTTTGAAAAGTCTCTAATTGTTATTTTGTGTGGAGATCCAGTTTCTAGAGTGGTTTTGGTGTTACTGTGTGAACAATGCAGGAATAAAAGTCAAGGATTTTAATTTAAGCCTTTTTTAACCTGATTAATTTAATTGTCGGGATAGAGATAGGAGTTACAAAATTTGTCCAAAACCTTTGGCATTGATTGTGCTATGCCTTGAAGTCTACGAGGCCCTGGTTTGACAAGTAAATGTTGTGAATTGAATGTAAAATTCCACCAACCAACATTTCGGCACCATTGTTGGGGAGGCATTGAAAGGAATTCTGGTAAAGGTTTGATTTTTTTTTTGTAGAGGTAAGTATGCTTTGTTTTTTATTTGTAGTGTGCTTATATTTCTTGAAGGAATTTCCTTTGCATTAATTATGTGTTGTAGACATATTTTTTTGAATTAGCTACAACATTTGGGTTTGAAATTATTTTTTCTCGCAAGAACTTTAACAATTCTATTGATTATTTTTGGTTTAATTTATTGCAAAATGCATGACTAAGAGAGGTAGTGGTCCAAAGCCCAAGAAGGGCAGACCAAATATTGATAAATCATAAAAAAATTCTCATGGTGAGCCTTCTGTTGTAGGCAAGAATTCCAAGCAGATACAAACCAATCACACTAGTACCTTTCACCTAGACTCTGGAGACAGTAGTTCAGGAATCTCACAGCCAGTCGAGGGGAAGAAGGAGACTATTTGGACTAAAAAACTAAATCTGAGACACAATCAACCTTCATAGTCTACAGGAAGTGGTCTATTTGGAGGAGGAAAGATGACAGATAATGAAGAAGTGCATGGAGAAGGGACTGGCGACAATCAACCACTAGAAGAACAATCCACTTCTGGGTTTCCAATTGTGGACCCAAATGCAACTGTTCAAATGAAAAGCATTCCACCTTCTGTTCTTCCACGCTTTCACGGTAAGGTCCATGAAGATCCCGACTCTTTTATTTTTGAGTTTGATATACTTTGTAGATGTGATGACTATTCTTTGGATGCCTAGAAGCTAAACATTTTCCCCGCCACTACAATAAAAGAGGTAATTTGTGAGGGTCATGCCTATGACAGACCTTTAAGGTCCGTCACCAATGTGACATATGGTGACAGTCTTTAAAAAAGCGTTGTTGTAAGTGTATATAGTGGTATTCCTTTAAGGTTTGTCACCAAAGCCATTTTCAATGACACTTTTGGTGAGGGTCGTTAAAGGCTCGTCACTAATTCTCTCTTTGGTGACACTTTTGGTGAGGGTCTTTAAACGCCCATCACTAATTCTCTCCTTGGTGACACTTCTAGTGACGATATTTTATTGACCGTCACCAATGATCTTTTTGGTTACTTTTGGTGATGGTCAATAAATGTTCGTCATCATTGATCATTCCAATGAGTTTTTTATAACGCTTCATGCCTGTGACAGACCTTTAAGGTCCATCACCAATGTCACATATGGTGACGTTCTTTAAAAAATCGGTTTTGTATGTGTATATAGTGATGGTCCTTTAAGGTTTTTCACCAAATCCATTTTCAATGACACTTTTGGTGAGGGTCGTTAAAGGCCCATCACTAATTTTCTCTTTGGTGACAGTTTTGGTGAGGGTCGTTAAAGGCCCATCACTAATTTTCTTTTTGGTGACATTTCAGGTGACGATATTTTATTGACCCTCACCAATGCTCTTTTTAGTTACTTTCGGTGACAATCAAAAAATGTTCGTCATCATTGGTCATTCCAATGAGTTTTTTTATGAAGCTATGTACTTGTTACTATATTTTTTGTCGAAAAATAACGATTTAAGACCATTGTTGTGGAGTCATTTTATTATGTGCCCAAGGTAATAGTGGTTATAATAGTCAGTCAATTTGTTAAGAATTAATTAGTGTGTATCATTTCCCTCAAGTCATAAGAATATAGTTTTCCTATGAGTCAACACATGATTCATTTCTATTAGGTTTATTATCTAGCAAATTTCCTTTAAATAAAGTTCCACTTGTGTGTGTAGGAACTATATTATTTAATACATAATCCAGCTCTATCAATTCTATTAATGAGAGAGACCTAACATTCCTTGGCACCTCGCATGTCTTGGAACATCTTTGTACCTAGAACATCTTGCCATGAGTAGGATGCCCAAGCACATGTTGGCATGCCCTAGCATAGCATAACACTCCCCTATCACGTGTTGGCATGGACTAGAACACCTTGGAAAAATACTGCATTGAAAAACATTAGAAGTTGGCACACATTGGCACTTGGCATGTATTGGAACATATTATAAGTGTGCCTAGCATGCCCCTTTTGAAAAAGATAAAGTCCCGACTTATTAACCCTCTTATGTGTTCATTTCCTTGCATTTTAGCTTGTTTATTCCTTTTTTTGCCTTGAAACTCCTTGACGCATATTGGCATACTATGGCACCATGCACATCCTAGCATGTCTTAGCACCTAGAATGCCTTGGCACTATTTGGCACATGCTAGCACACCCCAAAAATACCTAGCACACTCTAGCACTTCTTGATATTCCCTGATATTACCTGGTGTGCCTTACCCGTGCTTAGCATACCTTGTCACTCTGTCCTTGGCATGATAGCTAGCACTCATTAACACTCCCCGACGCACCCTTATATTCATTCACTTCCATGCATTTTGACCTAGTGCTCCCTTGTGTTGTCCTAGTACTCCCTAACACTCCTCAACATGCATTGGCACTCTCTAGCACACCTTAGCACTCTTTGATATGCTCTTCCACTTCATAGCATGCATCACACTCCCTGATGCACATTGGTACATTGGCACGTGTTGGCACTTGGCAAGTATTAGCATGTTTGGCATGCGTTGAGATGACTTGGTATGATTTGGCATGGTTTACATTAAATTTATTTGAGATTAATTATTGGAAACTAGATGAGAAGAAATAGAGGAAGATTTGGCACTTAGAATGCATTGACACTTGGCACTTGGCACCTATTGGAACGTAGTGTTGGTTTTCCTAGCATGACCCTCATGGAAAAGGTAAATTGATGACTTATTAACCCTATTATGTGCTCATTTACTTGTAGTTTAACTTTTTCCTCCCTTTTGCTCCCTTGACAGCCCCTGGCATGCATTGTCACACACTTGTACATCTTGGCATGCCTTCGCACTCGACACGTCTTATCTTGTTTGACATGTCTTCGTACTATCTGGCACATGTTAGCATGCCCTAACATTCCCTAACACACCTTGGCAGTCATGACCTTACAACTAGAATTACATTTTTCCGTGACTTGGGAACATTACATTCACTAGAACACCTTGGCACTCCCTAGTTTTCAAGCCCTTTATTATCCTCCACAATGTCCTAGGCTGATGAGGAGATCGACGAAGGTAATCATAGAGAAAGCTTTTAGTTTGGTAGTTAGTCCTACCAAACCAGATAAGGCTGACACTATGAAATCACAACAAAGAGATGACTGGAATGTAAAGGATTTTAGTCTAGATAGCTAGGTTCAAGTGGGTTTTGGAAAATTTAGGGTTTTGTTGTTGGATAAGGGATAAAAACCAAGTAGCTAGGTCAGAGGATCAAAGTGTTACAACATAAAATACAAAAAGAGGAAAGGTAGCATTATTTTTTTGATGGGTCTTAGGGTTTTTCGGTGTAGTGTAGTGTTTAGAAGAAGCGAAAGGTATTAATGAGCATGAAACATGAATTCATTAAGCAAGAAATAAAGTAACACATAATGATTTTTCCATCAAAATAGAGCTTTATGCAAAGAATTTTGTTTACAAAATGTAAGGAAAACCATTGAATAGTTGATGAATGGAAAGATAAGATTAATATCTTTCATATAAAGCTATAACAGAGAAAAAATAACATCACAATCTTATGGCACATGTATTCCTAGATAATAGTTGCAAATTGTGTCCTTTGATTTCCAGAAAATGTCCAAGTGCAAGCTACAATAGTTCTCTCCTCTAAAATCCAACCCGTTCTATCACTAATAAACTGATACATAAAGACCAAAACAACATCTCCCCACTCTTAGGGGTTGAATCAATGACTCTAGGAACTGTTCCATGAGGTGTTCTAACCAAACCCTAATGTCTAGGGAAGTTAAAAACGACTTCTACAGTTAACTTTGACTCCAACCTCTCTCATAAATGAGGTCAAATTTACATCAAAACAACTTATAAATACTAACCACCCATTATTTACATTTACTTTTACCCCTCACATTCATCTACTTCACCCTTTTGACTTTTACTAGATTCAAACTAGGAATTACAAAAAATTACATAGTGAAAATTTTACAAAAATCTTAGAAATTTCCAGGTGTACAACGAGCTATTGGAGGCCATTTTTGAGTGCCTTTATGAAGTTCAAATCTATATCGAAAGCCTTTTCTTGAAATATGGGAGAGTGTAGATGTAAAGAAAAACTATTTAATTTTCTATTATAAATGTAATTTACATATGCATGTACATGCACTCGTTGATAGTTATAAATCTAATAGGGAAAACTCAAAAGAAGAGACTTTAGAAGAGGTTAGTTAACTACCAGACAGTTAAGCATTTGTGATTCTTGGCCTTCCTTTCTTGAGAAACAAAGACGAAGGAGGTTCTGATTTTTTTTCCAACTTCCTGAGGAGGAAAAGAAGATAAAAATTCAACCAAGAAGAGCAGTGAAGATTGCAGGCAGAGGAAAATTCTTGAGATGGGCTGGACCCAGTGGAATACCTCACATAGAACTACTTTGAACTGGATTGGTAGAGGTCTTGAGATCTGCAAAGTATCTCAGGCTGGGAAAAACTGTTCTGGTAGTTGGAAGCTCGAGGGGGTGGGCGTGCCGGGGGGGGCGGGGAATGCAGACGTCATTGTCAATCCCATTGGAAGGGTGGAGGGTACTCTTCCTATTGAGTTATTTCTAAACTGATAACCAACAGATAAGTATAAGTATATTAGTCAGTTTACCGTGTTTATTTCTTTTCTTGAATAAAGACAGTAATGTATGTACATTGTATAATATGTTTGAGTTCGAGTTCAGTGTAGAAAGTGTGATTTTGTAAAGGTGAAAGAAAATAATTGCAGATATTGTGGTTGACATCTAAGTAGGTTTTCAAGTAAGTATAATCATTAACTCTTTATATTTTAATGGGTTTGTCCTAGTTGTCAGAGACTCAGTTAGTTTGGCCTTTAGGCTACAACCAAGGGCTAAAACATTTGGTATCTTGAAGAAATAAATTAAAAACCCTTGCAGGAGAAACTACCTAAGAAATTGTAAATAATAGGGTAATGATTGATTATACTAAGTATGATATAAATACACCAGGAATAAAGAAAAAGTAGAAAGGAAATTGTACTAGATACTAGAAACGTGAAAAGATAATGTGGTCACACACACAAACTTTGGAAAATAATCATAAAACTATATACAGAAGCTCGGAAAATGTGAATACATCTGGAGATAATCATAACATACAAACAAGAATTCGGAAGATGTGAATACATTTGAAAATAACCAATATATATATATATATATATATATATATATATATATTTTTTTTTTTTTTTTTCCAGTGGAAAAATCTGTAACCTTTTATTTAAAAAATGAAAAGTTACAATTGCAGATGCATGATGCATTTCCATAAGCTGCCCAATGGGCTCAAGTGCCATGGCACCCGACGCAACGTTACATGACTAACGTGCAAAAATGATGAGAAAAGAATAGAGAGAGAGAGAGAGGGAAAGTAGTGAAGGCAAGAAAAACTGAGTTACATATGTGAGTAAGGCTCACGCTTCAGGTTTTTCTTCCTTTTTTCTTTTCGACCTTGCGCCACTCTCCTTTGGTGGGCTCGATCGAGGCTATGACTAGGTGTGTTTCTGCTTTCTGCGAGCCTGATTCCTTGTCTGAGTCTGATGTGTCTGATTGGTGGTGCCGCTTTATCCCTCCCATGTTCTGGTCATCGTTTATCTTCTCTGCCTGATTTGGGTGGAGTTGTGGAGCCTTGTTGTCTGGTGTGGTTTCCTTCTGATTCCCTGTTTCAGCTTCCTCGATGATGGTATCATCCTCTTCAGCTTCTGATTCTTCGTCTTTTGATATCGGAGGGGCTTTCTTTTCAGAATCTCTCTTCTTTGCGACCTCATCTATATTCTGCCATCCTTTGGGCTTCCTTTGTTGTGGCTTGCTCTTGTTAAGACTTTTACATGCATTGTACATATGACCTGTTTGTTGACATCCCCTGCATCTGAAAGCTATATTCTCATAGTCCAAAGATTATTTCCACTGTGAATTGTTAAAGTTCAGAATTATACTTTCAGGTAATCCTTGGCTGAGATCTACCTCGACACATATTCTAGCAAAAGTAAAGATTCCCTTTATATGTCTTGCTGCATCAATCTTTAACATTTTCCCGAGGGTATTCCCAATAGCTGTTAAGGCCTTGGCATGCCAGAAATGTAGCGGGAGGTTATGCAGCCTAACCCATACTGGCATCCTTGATACCACCATAGTGTTGGCATCAAACTCCGGGAACCATGGAGTAACAAAAAGTCCAGCACTGCCCCAGAACCATGGCCCTTGATTGAGGATTTTTTCCTTTTCTTCTTCTAAGTGGAAAATTACTATGAAGAAACCCTTAGAGCATAGGTGTATTTGGCAGTTTTTTGTCCAAACCGTGTGGATCCATTGGTATAATGCATCAGTTCTAGGCCAAAAGCCGTTAAATCTACAAATAATAGCATTTTTTTGTAGATCTGAGAATATGTAATTTACCTCTGGTAAGTCCAGGGAGATAGAGGGGCTCTCTGGCGATTGATCCACGATATACTGCCCTGGGGGTACATTAGCAGTTGTAGATTCTTTCCCCTTTAGAGGTTCTTTCCCTTTGGCTGCATCGCGATAGGTACCTGTAGGTTTTGAGGAGGCTCCCTTGGATCCACCTCGCAATTGCAGATTGAGTATGATGGTTGAGTCCTTTGCAATCCTATAGTGCTGGAGTGTGTGTTGATCCTGTAAGCAGAGTCCTGAAAACAATAGATTTTGTGATGCAACTGGAATTCCCAGTTTGTCCTGAATCTCTTTTTTTAACTCTAATACACTCATCCACTTCCAGATCTGCACACAAACGTGTCTGCCTTCTGTTGATCTGATAAAAATTTGCTTCAGATCCGCTGAGTCTACCTTGTTCAATTCCAGTTTTACGGATTTGATTTCTGGATCTGGCGGATTTCCACCTATCTTCTGCCTTGATCTGGCCAGATCGGATAGATCTACCCCGGATCTGCAATATTTTTCCCGATCTGGTGAGCAGTCTTCCAGATCAGGGCTCCTGTTGGGGCGCTCTCCCATTTGCACATCGCGATCTGCTAACCCTCTGTTGAAAAGATGCGAGTATCCTCTGATAGTCTCCCCATCTGTGACTGTAACAGACCCGCTAGCTTGTCTACCAATGAGACCTGTCTCCACAAGAATATGTCTGTCGCCCACATGAATCTTGACTGAAACGGGACGCAGAAGGGGCTGCTCAGCTCCATCAAGTCGAGGAGTGGACTGCCGGATCTTTTTTCCATCAGCGCAGGCAGTACTTCCTGGCCAGGGCGTAATCCTCGCTGGGGAGATCGCAGCTACCCATCGTTTTGCTAGCTTGGCCCCAAGGCCGGCATCAGTGCTCGCAGATCGAAAACCACCGCTTCCATAATCCCTTAGCAGACCGGATGGGTGCAGAGGAGACGTCAGCCGCATCTCTTTCCACCTTGCGCAGACATCTCTGCCTTGCCGGTCTGGATCCCCCACGCATGGTAGCTCAGATACCCAGATCTGTGTATGATCAAGTTGTGTTGAAGCGAAGCACCCAAGGTTTTGAGGAAAAAAACCCAGATCCACCATGAGAATGTCTGCCTGCTCCATGAAGGGAGATGTTTCCTTCTGCTGTTTCAATCTTTGATCCGATCCATGTGTATCCTTTCCAGCAGTGAAATCGGGAGAGAACCAAAATGATGACTCGAATTTTGAGATCCCAGCAACCAGATGCCAAGCAGATCCGGGGCCTGGCTGATCTCTGGGGACGGCGGCGGCATTGCATGTTCGTTCTGAAACCCTAGGTGCTCGAAGACCCGCCATCGCTCACAAAACACACCTATTAAAATGTGAAAATATATCACATCATATATATATATATATATATATATATATATATATATATATATATATATATATATATATATATATATATATATATATATATATCTATATATATATCTATATATATATATATATATATATATATCTATCTATCTATATATATATATATATATATATATATCTATCTATCTATATATATATATATATATATATATATATATATATATATATATATATCTATATATATATATATATATCTATATATATATATATATATCTATATATATATATATATATCTATATATATATATATATATCTATATATATATATATATATATAAACAATAACTCAGGAGTTGTAGGGATATTATAAACGTAACAAAATTTACTAGAAATTGAAGAGAAGCCATTTCTTGTTTTTTAACAGTGATTTCCATAATCATGCGAACTAAAATAGGAAACAATTCGTGAACTAGTTTAATAAGAGAACTATAGTTCTATTGGAACCATGAAGTCTTGCTTAACTTAACAAAATAGGTTCAATAAAATTAAAAAAGCAAGTCCTTAATAATTTAAAGGAGCAACCAGATTCTTGTCTAAAACCCTTAGCTTAATTAACAAAAAATAATCTGAATAGGGCATGAACACATTTAATTCAACAAAAAAAAATGTAACAACAAATTGTGTACAGTGTCAACACAGAATCTATAATGGGACTTGAAATTTAGAGGGCTTGACCAGTGGTCATCCCTTTGAAAACATTTATACACCTATCCAATGAATGCAAAGACTCCGTCTAACCAAGCTACCAGGGCCAGCTGTGAATCAAGTAACTAAGATAATTGCCATGAAATTGCCTAGTCAGTATTGGATCGATGAAAGAGGTTGAAACGCCAGAAGAAATCCTTAATCGTCACTAGTGTCAAGGGGTACGTATAAGTGCATCGACTGGGTTAACTCCCTCTACTTTGCGCATAAGATTATACAGAAGCCTAGCAGGAACAAATTAAAAACGGTACCTGCAACATCCAACCGGAGGGTGTCTCAGTTACAACTGGACACATGAAGTCGATAGGGTAAACAGTGAGAGAAACACAAACCCTAAAAATCAGAGAAAGAAATTGGGCATACATGTGTAAGAAGAGGTAGTCTATAGAATTCGTGACCTGCAACAGTTATTACCCTTTAAAACCTTCATTAACCAGGGGAGAAGCTTATTAGACACTAATAATCATCAGATTACCTCCAACAAAGAAGGGCGTAACTCATTGCAGCTCACAAAGAAGGGCGCGGTTCATTGCAGTTCGCAGCAGAACCCCGAACCTATTACAAAGGGAGCGAGATTAAAAAAAACAAGCTAGGATCATGAAACCCTCCATTGTTGACATAATGACTAGCAGAGATACCTTACCTGCTTCATGCCTAAAGCTGTGACATTGAAACTGTGCAAATGTAGGTGCCAGGCGAACGAATCAGGCACCAGTTGTAGAGCGATTTCACCATACCGATGGAAAGGCAGTGAGGAACGGGTTGAGGTTTCAGGGAAGGGTAATACCCTAACTACTCATTTAAGCTGAACCATTGATCCTCAATGAAATGGATGATGTAGGTCGGCCCAGGTGTCAAATGTAGAATGAAGCTTGAGAAGGTTCTTCCACTACTGAGTTAATTTAATGGATGTCGACATTGAGTTATATAGTAGGTTATAAAAACCAAAACCCAATTCAAAATGTTGTGGTCATCGAGCTAGGTTGTATCAGAGGTTAGCTTTATAGATTAAATCGAATAAAATAAGATAATCCTTACATGAATATACATGGTAACTTTAAAAGGCAATCTTGGGTTGTTCAAAGAATAATTTTATTTTTTTTATTTTTTTACTTATAAGAGTTATATATATGAGAATGACCAAAAGGGGTGTTAGAGTTGGTTAGACCTTCCTAAGTTGCTGTTGAGGATTTTTCTGGAGGTGTGGAAGACCTTTGACTAGAAGTAGCTAGCCTACCAGAAGATGTTAAAGGTTGCAATTTCGGATTTCCAGTTTGACTTGAAGATGTTCTACCTTGAGAGTAGGTATTTGACCCACTTGAACAAGAAATAGTGTTAGACCTTTGTGGATTAGCATTGGTTTGTGAAATTGGAGAACTAGAATTTCCCCTAAAGCATTGTAAAACAGTGAACTTAGCAAAAATAGGAAATACGATTTATTGATCATTACCCCTTGGGAAAACTAAAAGATACCCAAAGAACAATATGCTCCTAAATAAACTTTCCAAAACTTCCATCAACAGCAATAAAGAAAACATCCCTTCAACTATAACAGATACTCATGAAAATTTGCTTGAACTAAAGAGAAGAAGCTTGTGCTCCAAACATTAGGGATTCATGGAGACAAGTGATGTTGTAATTACCACAACTCTTGACAGTAGAAGAGAGAAAATTTGCATCAAAGTAATTTACCATAACTACACAAAGAATGAAATAAGGATAATGGAGAGAAAGATTTAGTAATAAAAAGTAGATCCATTTTACATGTAGCACGTTGGGGAGGTGGGCAAGGTGGTGGGACTGGAGGTAAGGCAGGGTATATTGGCAAGAGAGGTAACTCGACGTGTAGTGTTAGAAAGAAAGCTAGTGGAGAAGGGTGGCATTACAGTGCAGTGGGAGGACGCCGGAACGTGAAGAACCAAGGCCGACGATGAACGCCTACAGACTTCAAGTATGTAATTTGGCTCCACTTCAACATTGTAATTATGTTCTGGTTGGGGTTTTGTCGGGGTGAAAGGAGGGTAACTAGTAAGAGAATTTGGGGGATAGAAAATTGTTGGTGGCAATGGGGAAGGCAATTTCTTTCCATTGCCTAGTTTTGTGTCCATACCTTCTGTCAAATGGGTAAAACCCATGACTGCTGGGGGGCAATTTCTTTTTGTGGGGTTGCGAAGCTCTGCGCTCTGTAAACAAGGTCAGGGGGGAGCTTGATTGTGGTGAGGAAATGCATGAGGGTTAGATGCTCGTAGGAAGGGGTGGGGGAAGTTGCTGCTGGGGGATTGGGGCGCAACCATGCTTGCAGCTCGCAAAGAAAGCGCTAGAGATTCTAGAACCACGTAATGATCGGAATTCAGTAGAAAATCTCATCACCAAAGCAGCGGAGGATTACTAAGAAGGGACGGATGCTGGAACCCAAAAATTGCTGGAAGAATGGGAAGAGGAGGTAAAACAAGGAAGTGAGACAGAGGAAGAAATGGATAATTGGAGGACCCTAGTCCTGGATCCGGGTAACACCCATGGAATAATCACACAGTTCAAGCAAAACCTATACTTGTACTGGTTAACGAAGAGCTTATTAGGCAAGGCGATGGAGAAGATCTCTGTGGGTATGGCGGTGACACTACAGGGAATTTTGAACTATAAGAAGGATATGGAGAAAATCCTCTTCCAGTTGCATAAAAAGGATATTAGGCTGGACAGAATCGGCCACCATATCCCTTGCATACTGGAGTTGTATGATATGCTAGGAGCATCCGCTAAGGATCCAGCACCCATTGTATCTGCCTCAGAGGATCAAAAGGATTAGACTCTTACCCATGCATGATTTCGTCTTATGCGGTTAGCGTTTAATTTTTATGTTCAAAATATCAGTTTTTACAGTTATGTAGTGTATGGACATGAGATAGATACATATCTAGCTTGGCTGGAAAGATTAAAACAATATTGTTTTTGGATGGCTTACAACGCCGACCGGTGACCAACAAACTTGGTTTCCCTTCGGGGCAAGTTGAGGCCACCTGGTTAATCTATGTGGTGTAAACTTGCTTATTTTATAATAGAAAATGGAATGGACTTGCCAAGCTTAACAAAAATAAAATAATAGAACAAATATTAGTGGCAACATAATTTCTCCAACGAATTTTAAAAATCCCCTAATAAAAGTTTGTGCTTTTTAATAATATTGAAGGTGAATGAATGTTTGATGATTTAGACCATTCGAATTACCCAATGTGACTTACGACTTATGTTTGGAGTTATAATATCATCGGGTCCAATGAAAAGTAATGGTCGTTGACCAACTTTAGATCTGATGGTTTATACTTCATTGGGCTTCGATGACCAGTACCAAAATTAGAATTAATCCTTGTTGTCAGGTTCATTTGTAAAATCAACTACCCACTATAACTACTCCACTGCACATAAATTTGAAAAATGAACTTGAGAGGTTAAATGAGTTTAAGATGCCCTCCTCAAAATTATGACTTTGACTCATAAACAAACCATTCAATATGATGGACGTAGCATGCCAAGCCATCGAGCTTGCCGATGAGGTTAACTATCGGGCCATTCCACAGCTGACAATCATTTGATCACAAAACTTCAATGGTATTCTATACAACATTATACTATTTAAGTTGTTTAAAAACTTATTTGAAATCTATGTCAGAGTAGAAATTTGAAATTTATAATAAAATTTTTCAATATATATAAGTTTCAAATATCTTTTATTTAAACTCAAAATTGTTATTTTCAATGGTTGGGTGAAGAAATTGTACAACATCAATTTAGCATGGGAGGAGCAAAAATTCAACATTTAAAAAGGAAAACTATATTAAATTTAGTATTTTGGATTCTATCTTGCGTTTCTAGAAAATATGTTCACATTAAATACATGATTATGGTCTAATGTTTTATATAGTGGGAAGCAATTCACTGAGTCTCACTTAAGATAGAAAATAAATTTCATTAATAATATTCATGAGATAATGAGGAGAACATTATGAAAGGTAATTTTATGGTTTACTTTCATTTATTATAATGTTTTATATTTGAGAATTAATTTATATCCTTTTTTTTTAATGCGAGAGATATTATTTAAAGGATTTTTAAGGTGGATGATTTGAGCCTAAAGTCATTTAAATAATGGAATATGTATTACATTTAGTCAAAATAATTATTATTAATGTAATTTCATTTGGGAAGTTACGAGAGCTAAAAAGGAAACGAATTCCCAAAGATATAAAAGAGAATGTAAGAGTTTATTTCAGGAGTTTTTTGGCAAGTTGGAGGATGGTAGCTCTGAGGAAGAAGACTTTAACTATTAAAACCATCTTGTATATGCTACAAATGGCCTCCTTCACTGTGACATCAAGGTTTTGTTAATAATAATACAATTCATTTTTTTCTTCTTCCATTGTATTCTATTGTAATTTCAATTTTATGTGTTGGTTCATTGTTCCAAAGTGGTGGCTTAAGTTGACTATGCATTATCCTTGAATATATTAAATGATTTTAAATACTTTGGAATCTTTGATATCTAGGGCTTTAAAATCATATTTTGAGTTTTATTGGTTGCGGGTTTAATTCCATGAGTACATGATATTTAGGGTTATGCGCACCATAAATTCAAATGCCATAAAAACCAGTTCTTTAATTTTTTATTTTTTATTTTAATTTTCTTTCACTATTTTCCCACAGTAAAAAGTGAAATTATTAACTATTATTTGACTTGTTCCGATAGTCTAATGTTTCACATATTACATTTAATTTAGTAACTCTCGAATATTTATTATTTCAAATTATTAAATTAAATTATTCTAATTGCTATGCATGTTAAATAATAATAATACTTGATGTTACGTTATTTAAACTACATAGTTCAATTAGATGTATTTAACACTAGTGTGCCTTAATTTCTGTCTTTTCTTTAATTTATATTTATATTTATAGCTAACCTTTGTGAATTATGATATATATTAATTTAATTCATTCATCATTAATGAAGTTTTTACTTAATATGTTTTCATGCGTTATGTACCTACTATCTCTTTTTCCCCAAAAAACATTATTTTATTTAAAACACTCTTTATTCAATAATTTGGTCTATTTATTTGTTTAATTAGAAAATCTATTTGATTCACACTAGCTACAACAACCATTCGATTTTGATTATCACTAGGCAATATTCCCTCTGGTGAAAGGGAGATCAACCTTTGTCACATAGAGTTGGAGGATATAGGATCCTCAATGATGTCGTCTCAGGCTATCCTCAGTTACTGGGACAATTTGAGCGACAACAAGTTCTTTGTTACTTCATCAACAAATGATCACTCTCTTGCACCTTATTTTTAAGGACAAACAAGTGGATAAGTATAATGTTTTTTCTTCCTTAGAGGACATTAAGTCTATGTTGAGAAATCAATGCTTTTGTCTGGATAATGTCGACCAATGTTTGGCTTCAATGAAAGGTTTTTTGGTGAGCTATTTTGCTTGCAAAGATCTTGTTCACCCTCCTCTGGATGATGACAATAAAATGGCTGCCTTAATTTATTCAGATCATGATCAGTGATGGAGGTGGTTTTAGGTAGTTTGTTCTCATTTTTCATATGCTACAACTTGGTTTCTATAGGGAAATCTACATCTTATCTCTGTTATGGGGCATGAAATGGTTTGTTTTATTTGCACCATTTTTTTTCTTTCTATGGGAGCCAGGTATATCTGAATTTTGGTAAGGGAAAAGGTTCTTATGTCAAATGGTTGTTGTCAGTCGTTGAATATTTTATGTTTTCTATCTCTTTTCCACCTCAATTATTATGTCTCTCAATGGTTAAAGGGACAAAATTCATTTTTGTGTTGTTGCAACATTTTGGATTTGTTATAATTGCAAAATTCTTGCAGCATTTTGGATTTGTTATAATTGCAAAATTCTTGCAACATTTTGGATTTGTTATAATTGCAAAATTCTATGTCTTTGATGGAGGTTGTTTCTTATGTGCTATGCTGGCAAAGAGTTAGGGGATTTCTAGGAGGGTCATCTTCTTCTATGCGATTGTGCAACTCCTTGCATATGTTGAACACTTATCAGGGATTGGGTTTGCTTTTGAATTCCCTCTGGCTTATCTGAAGAATCATCCATGCATTTTCTATTTCTTGGTGTTAGAGTGTCCATAGGGTGATGTATATGGCTATAATTTTATGTGGCTATGATGCATTATTTTGTTATTGATCAATTATTTATTAGCGAGGCCTTGGGCTCTCGCTCTACAATAATTATTTTTGGGTTAAATGGTCTAATCATGAGCAATTTCATTCTTTTCTTCTTGGATTGAATCTATGGATTTCTATGTGAACCTTGGAATCAGATGTAAACTTCTTTTGATACGAATACAATTGATAGAAATTTTAAAAAATAAAATTTATTATTATTATTATTATGTAAGAATTATTTTATTTATTTAAATATAATAATAAATTTATTAATGATATTTTCTTTTCTTTTCAATATGATTAAATTTTTATAGAACAATTATTTTGAAATTTTGGTATGATTTAAATTATGTATAACAATTAACCTATTTGTTTCATATTTTTTATATTATGAATTAATTATAAATTTTGAATGGTTTAATCATTTTTATTATAATATAATATTTAAAAGGATAAAATGTAAAAAAATAATTGTCATCATAACCATAATCAAACATTTTATAACTTGTTTAGATCCATCTTAACTCTAAATCTACCAAGCCCTTAAAGGGATCAAATCTCATTTCACTCTAAAAGAGGTTTGCATCTCAAGGCATTCGATCCCTGTTAGCATTTGGTAGATCCAAAGTTAAGAGATAGATATGGGCTCGTATAGAGGGATTTGGGATGAAAGAGATGTATTCTTAACATTTTATTACTTTTTAATTGAGCCCACATGTAAATGTTTACAAATATTTACACTACTACAACATCTCCCATGGCTTTTTTTTTAGATTTTAGTTTAAAAATAATATAAAATAAAAATGGAATTAAATATTTATAAAATATTTTGATTTTGAAACAAGTTAATAATATCCATGCTAAAATAGGGTGAATATTCATGGTTAAAAATCTTGTTATATTGTATGTTTGTTGTAAGTATTAGGTTTTAATATAAATGTTATAAAATTGAATTATAATTAAATAATTAATTTTTTTTTTTTGAAATGAGTTAAGATTTTTGGGTATGTGGTATTGATAACTCAAGGTATTGGCCCATGGTATTGTAAGAAATCCTATTTAAAAAATAATAACATTCACTGTAAAATGAGTGAATATTCATGGATAAAAATATTGTTATATTGTGAATATTAATTTTTTTATACAATTATTAACTAAATTTAAATATGATTACAAAATCATTCATGTACAAATAAATATTATATCATAATAAAACCATCATAAAATAATTTTCTGACGAGTAAAAACACCCGTCAAATTTAACCCCCTGTCTAGACCTGTATAATGGAGTGGGTCACCCTTGAGTACTCAGTCCTGTGTCCTGACGAGAAAGCACCATCATAATTTTCTTATACGAATCATTTAGTACCCATTACCAAACCAAATCAAGGCAAAATGGCTCGGCGCGTATACATAAATTCGTGGTTAATATTATTATTATTATTATTATTTATATGTGACATGAAACGTTTGAAAATGTCCATATCATTATCTGTGAACCTGTCAGAAATGACTTAAATATAGGTGACCCTTCAACCATTAAATGTTTTTGGATAACATGTTTCGTTAATTTGTGTGGAAATGGGAAAATTTGGAATTTTTTTGGTTAATTTGGATAATATTTTTGGTTAATCTGGATAATATTTTTGGTAAAACTTTTTTGGAATTTTAAATATCAGTGATGTACAGAGTGTTCTACAAGTTTTCCACGATATTGTTGAAAACACATTTTGCGTGAATAACAATGCATAAATATCTCATACTTAAACCGATTCCTTAGAAATAAGTGATTCATTGTCACGGTAAAGATACTTAAAGCAGCCTTCAATTTACCATAGCGAATTCACATGACACCTGCAGCCTTCAATTTACCATAGCGTATTCAACGACCGCTGTTTCAATACACTTGCCTAGCAGGTCCCCAGAAATGAATTTGGGCAGTGGGACCTTTCATTTGTCTTCGGGGAAAACATGCTTTACTTGCTGCCACACTACACCAGTGGGACCTTCATCTTGATAAACGTTCAACGTACAAACTCAAATGTCATAGTTATACTTTGATTTCAGACTGGTTGATGAAACTTCTGTTTTGTAATGGAAAGCCGCGTGTATGTCTGGTACGAAATGATCGTATAAGAAAATTATGAAGGAGCTTTCAAGTCACCAGGACTCTGGAGGTGACGACTCAGGAGGTGACGTCACCAACTCCATTATACAGGTACAGGGCATGCCGCCCAAAAACTTTGCTCTTGCCCGAAAGTCACGAGGAACCAGCTTGTTTATTTCACACCACATTCTTAAAACTGATGGAAAGAGTGTCATGATGGTGGTAGTTGACATACTTACCAAGTATGCACACTTTTGTGCATTATCACATCCATTTAAATCCAGTACAATTTCTATTGCATTTATGGAAACAATTCAAAAGCTACATGGAAACCCAAAGATTATTGTAAGTAACAGAGATCCCATTTTCACTGGAAATTTTTGGACAGAATTATTTTCTTGTCTTGGTACTCAGTTATCTCATAGCTCATCTTATCATCCTCAATCTGATGGGCAAACTAAGATAGTAAACAAATGTTTGGAGGGATATCTTCGTTGCTTTGTATCTGATAAACAGACACAATGGGTCAAATGGTTAGCTTTGGCTGAATGGTGGTATAACACTTCCTTCCATACAGCAACAAAAATGACCCCTTTTATGGCACTTTATGGATATCAGCCACCATCCTCACATCATATTTAAGAGAAAATTATAAGGTTGAAGCAGTGGAACATCAACAACAAGTCCTCCAACTCCTAAAGGATAACCTTTTGTTGGCACAGAATAGAATGAAACAACAGGCAGATCAACATCGCAGCGAAAGAAGTTTTGATGTAGGTGATTGGGTATTCCTACGGCTACAACCATATAAACAAATGTCCCTCAAGCAAGCTAAGAAGGATAATAAATTATCACTAAAGTATTATGGTCTGTACAAGGTGTTGCAAAATATTGGTACTATGGCATACAAATTGGAGTTTCCTGCAGCATCTCGAGTGCACCCAATTTTCCATGTTTCATGTTTAAAGAAGGTTATAGGTGACAAGATCCCAGTATAACAATATTACCAGAACTTGACGAGGAAGGAAAAATTATATTGGAACCGGAAGCAGTCACAGAAACAAGAACTCGACAACTATGAAATCGATCAATTTTGGAGTATCTCATCAAGTGGAAGAACTTATCCGCTGAATATTCCACATGGGAGGATGAAAATTTTATACAGAAGCATCCAAAACTACTCAAGCGTTGAGGACAAAGCTTTTTTTAAAGGAAAGGGGCATGTTAGGTCCCTATAATACTAGTGATTTCCCCATTACTATTGTAGTTGTATCCCTTATTAATATTGTTGTGCCCCTATTGTCCCCATATTTTTATTATTGTGCCCCATAGAATCCCTCTATTGTTATTTTTGTGGCTTTATATTATTATTATTAGGTCGGCTGGGTTATATTGTGACTCCTTAGACTCCTATATATAGAAAGGAGGTTTTGTCATTTGAATCATCCAAGAATTGTTCATTTATGTAATGTAAAGGAGGTTGCTCCCTCGAAGAGGCTAAATTCTAAGGCGTTGATCTATCTTTTCTATCTTTTCTTGAGCTGGTTTCATAACACTATATGCTCCAACTCTATGTGACAAGGGTTGATCTCCCTTTCACGAGAGGGAGTATTCCTTGGTGATAATCAAAATCGAATAGTTGTTGTAACTAGTGTGAATTAAATATATTTTCTAATTAAACAAATAAATAGACCAAATTATTGAAGAGTGTTTTAAATAAAATAATGTTTTTTAGGAAAGAGAGACAGTAGGTACATAACTCATGAAAACATATTAAGTAAAAACTTCATTAATGATGAATGAATTAAATTAATATATATCATAATGCACAAAGGTTAGCTAGAAATATAAATATAAATTAAAGAAAAGACAGAAATTAAGGCACACTAATGTTAAATACATCTAATTGAACTATGTAGTTTAAATAACATAACATCAAGTATTATTATTATTTAACATGCATAACAATTAGAATAATTTAATTTAATAATTTGAAATAATAAATATTGGAGAGTTATTAAATTAAATGTAATATGTGAAACATTAGACAATCAGAACAAGTCAAATAATAGTTAATAATTTCACTTTTTACTATGGGAAAATATTGAATAAAATTAAAAAAAATTAAAGAACCGGTTTTTATGGCATTTGAATTTATGGTGCACATAACCATAAATATCATGTACTCATGGAATTAAACCTGCAACCAATAAACTCAAAATATGATTTTAAAGCCCTAGATACCAAATATTCCAAAGTATTTAAAATCATTTAATATATTCAAGGATAATGCATAGTCAAGTTAAGCCACCATTCTGGAACAATGAACCAACACATAAAATTGAAATTACAATAGAATACAATGGAAGAAGAAAAAAATGAATTATATTATTATTAACAAAACCTTGATGTCACAATGAAGGAGGCCATTTGTAACATATACAAGATGGTTTTAATAGTTAAAGTCTTCTTCCTCAGAGCTACCATCCTCCAACCTGCCAAAAAACTCTTGAAATAAACTCTTACATTCTCTTTTATATCTTTGGGAATTCGTTTCCTTTTTAGTTCTCGTAACTTCCCAAATGAAATTACATTAATAATAATTATTTGGACTAAATGTAATACATATTCCATTATTTAATGACTTTCAGCTCAAATCATCCACCTTAAAAATCCTTTAAATAATATCTCTTGCATTAAAAAAATATATAAATTAATTCTCAAATATAAAACATTATAATAAATAAAAGTAAACCATAAAATTACATTTCATAATGTTCTCCTCATTATCCCACGAATATTATTAATGAATTTTTTTTTTTTTTATCTTAAGTGAGACTCAGTAAATTGTTTCCCACTATATAAAACATTAGGTCATAATTATGTATTTAATGTGAACATATTTTCTAGAAACGCAAGATAGAATCCAAAATATTAAATTTGATATAGTTTTCATTTTTAAATGTTGAATGTTTTGCTCCTCCCATGCTAAATTGATGTTGTACAATTTCTTCACCCTGCCATTGAAAATAACAATTTTGAGTTTAAATAAAAGATATCTGAAACTTATATATATCCAAAATTTTAATTATAAATTTAAAATTTCTACTCTGACATAGATTTCAAATAAGTTTCTAAACAATTTAAACAATATAATATTGTATAGAATATCGTTGAAGTTTTATGATCGAATGATTGTTGGCTGTGGAATGGCTCGATAGTTAACCTCATTGGCAGGCTCAATGGCTTGGCATGCTACGTCCATCATATTCAATGGTTTGTTTATGAGTCAAAGTCATAATTTTGAGGAGGGCATGTTAAATTTATTTAACCTCTCAAGTTCATTTTTCAAATTTATGTGCAGTGGAGTAGTTATAGTGGGTGGTTGATTTTACAAATGAACCCGATAACAAGGATTAATTCTAATTTTGGTACTGGTCATCGAAGTCCAATGAAGTATAAACCATCAGATCTAAAGTTGGTCAACGACCATTACTTTTCATTAGACCCAATGATATTATAACTCCAAACATAAGTCGTAAGTCACATTGGGTAATTCGAATGGTCTAAATCATCCAACATTCATTCACCTTCAATATTATTAGAAAGCACAAACTTTTATAAGGGGATTTTTAAAATCCGTTGGAGAAATTATGTTGCCACTAATATTTGTTCTATTATTTTATTTTTGTTAAGCTTGGCAGGTCCATTCCATTTTCTATTATAAAATAAGCAAGTTTACACCACATAGATTAACGAGGTGGCCTCAACTTGCCCCGAAGGGAAACCAATTATGTTGGTCACCGGTCGGCGTTATAAGCCATCCAAAAACAATATTGTCTTAATATTTCCATCCAAGCTAGATATGTATCTATCTCATGTCCATACACTACATAACTGTAAAAACTGATATTTGCAACATAGAAATTAAATGCTAACCGCATAAGACGAAATTATGCATGGGTAAGAGTCTAATCCTTCTGATCCTCTGAGGCAGATGCAATGGGTGCTGGATCCTTGGCAGATGCTCTTGGCATGACATACAACTCCAGTATGCAAGGGATATGGTGGTCAATTCTGTCCAGCCTAATATCCTATTTATGCAGCTAGAAGAGGATTTTCTCCATATCCTTCTTATAGTTCAGCATTCCCTGTAGTGTCACCGCCATACCCACAGAGATCTTCTCCATCGCCTTGCCTAATAAGCTCTTCATTAACCAGTACAAGTACAGGGTTTGCTTGAACTGTGTGATTCTTCCACGGGTGTTACCTGGATTCGGGACTAGGGTCCTCCAGTTATCCATTTCTTCCTCCGTCTCGCTTCCTTGTTTTACCTCCTCTTCCCATTCTTCCAGCAATTTTCAGATTCCAGCATCCGTCCCTTCTTAGTAAGCCTCTGTTGCTTTGGTGATGAGATTTTCTACTGAATTCCGACCATTACGTGGTTCTAGAATCTCTAGCGCTTTCTTTTCGAGCCGCAGGCATGGCTGCGCCCCAAGCCCCCTACCAGCTACTTTCCCCACCCCTTCCTATGAGCATCTAACCCTCATGCATTTCGTCGCCACAATCAAGCTCCCCCCTGACCTTGTTTATAGAGCATGGAGCTTCGCAACCCCACAACAAGCAATTGCCCCTCAGCAATCATGGGTTTTACCCATTTGACAAAAGGTATGGACACAAAACCAGGCAATGGAAAGAAATTGCCTTCCCCATTGTGTTGTAGGGAAAAGTATCCGACTCGGATGACCCTATCCCACTCTAAGGGTGACAGTTCCTTAGCAACAACTGTAAAACAAACTACTAAAGGTTTACTTCTTTATGAAAGCAAAAGAGAATGGAGAAATGCACTAACCGTTGCCTTGCGCTTAATGTCGAATCCAAACTCTTCTTTTTGGCTGCTTGCTCCTAGCTCCTTGTTCTTTTGCTTACCCAGCTACAATGAGATCCTGCAAAATAACAAAGAAGGAAACTACAAGAGGCATGCAATCATAACTGGTTCATGGATTAGTGTAAACCAAACATGCAATCATCACAATATATTATTGCAACAAGAGCACATAGAAGAACCTCAATAGCTTTTATTAATGAAGAAGTAAAGGTTCTGAGAGTATTACAACCATTAAAGGCTCCAACCCAGCAACACCTCCCAGCAGAAAGAATTGCTCTTCTTCACCTCTCTCAAACAATCACCCAATAGCTCAATAGTGAAACCAACAGCATATCATTACTTTGCACAAAATTCCAGCCTCCTGAGCTCATAGGAGAGAGCTCAATATATAGATGAATTGAGAAAGGATGAGTCAGCTTGCAACTGATGTGTAGCTGCCTTGTGTCCTCTCTCTCTTCAGTTAATCTTCAGTTGATCTTCAGTTCTTGAGTCCACTTGGTGAACTTTGCTTCCACTTGGAGAAACAGAGCCTCTGACTCATCACAAGGCGAAATACCTGATCCAAGTGTCATTTTTGGAAGATTCCAAAGCAATGACTCATTGTGCCACTTGTCCCATCTCGCTCAGCGCAGGTGGCCTTTGTTCCACTTGCTTTGCAACGCAGGTACACCATGGAGCAACTGAGTTTCAGCGCAGAAACCTAGTGGAGCACCTGCTTTGATTTCAGGATTGCTTGTTTTTGAGTGTTTTCAGGTGGAGAACTGATCTGAGAGCTGTTGGTTTGCTGACCTTGTTCCTCTAGGGGTAGGAACATCATGTTTAGGGAACTTTGGATCCCTTGGATTATTGACAATTCATGCTTGTTGCTGTAAGGCACAAAATTGTCTATAACAGATGCCCCCTAAAGTATGAGGTCGTTTATCGGGTGAAATGCTTTATTGAGAGGATCCGAAGTTCATTCAATCTGCTGAGAAGTGTCCTGTAATAAGATACAATACAATACATTATTTTTCATACATTTTCATGATCTAGCTGAGGCGGGCATTCCCATGCTCAACTTTATAAATACATTTTGGTACATAGAACAGACGATCGTCTGATTGTAGACTGATAATTCTCTGCTGAAATTATCATCCTTTGAGAAGGATGATCATCTGCTGTAATGATGTACATATCAAATGTCTTTATGTCCTGAATATATATCGCAGCCCGGATGGATGAAACTAGATCCGGGGTCTTCAATCTTTTCCGATCTTCACTCGATGTACAAGTCGATCCATGTGAGAATTTCTTGAAGTCGAACATGGAAAGACATCGCTTGATTACCGGTCAATGATGTAAACCGTTAACAAGCGCGAGAGGAATCACCGATAAGGATGATGACCCTCAAGGTACGGCAGTACAATCCACATGGTGGGAATAAAGGACTTGGCGTCGACCACCATGCAAAATCTTCTGGTCGAAGGTCATTGATGTATACCTGTCGCCGGAAGTGAGAAACTTGCCATTAAGGCATGCAAGCTTCAAAGTACTGAAGGGGGTGTTCCTAGATCAACTCCTTGGATAATGAGCTGATGTCGACAAGGAGCGATCCGTCAAAGGAGGGCCTTAATGAATCCCACATCAGTGACACGGAACGGAGCTAGTGATTGTGATGAGGTGAAAACAAACTGTGATGTATGATTCAGGGTGGCGGTCATGAAGTGGATGAAGGATAATGTATGGCAGTGGATGGAACATGGTTGACTCTTTGCAGAACCACATCTCTTGAACATATAACGACACTGATGTGATGGACTGGTAGCATTACCCTAATTGTGGATGGTGTGGCGAGGACCATGGTTATGAGACCGGTAAATGAAACAACCTAACCCGATGTGATACGGAGGACAAAGTGTCATGTTCAAGAGCGACTTGCTACCATTAATGCTGTGAGGTTCTCCCAATTTTTCCCCAGTCATTGCTGACCAGTACCTCTTTATTTTTGTCAAGCTTGAGGAGGATAACATATGCTTGTTCTATAACCTGCCCTTCGGGCAAGCCCATCACTATGTTTTAACGAGCCTAGCGATAGAGAAACTCGTTCTCGTCTAAAGACAAGTTTGTCGCTATTTAATCATTTTAATGAGTCTAACGACAAGGAAAACTCGGTCCTTTTCATTTTTAGAGAGTTTGAAAAGGTACGAAAAGTTAACTCCAAAATTCCTTTTTCGTCTTTTAATCCCCTAAGTCCGAAAAAGTATAAAACCATACAGAAGGGATGAATTTTCGATTTCTTTAACGAGCCGAACAAAACAAGCGCTCGATCTTTTTGTGTAATAATCCCTCAGGTCCAAAAAGATTAAAATCTAGAGGAGGGATAGTTCTTCCGGTCCTTTTAACGAGCTGGAAGGCCAAAACTCGGCAAACTTTTCATATTTTACGAGTCAGTGAAAAGAGCTCAAAGAAGACTCGTCTTTTGAGGAACGAGTGATGAACAGGGATAGCAGCAGATTCCAGGTACAGGTTGGAATTCTCCAATCACGGCAGTGTCACAAGGATGGCTAAGTGAAATCACTCTTCGCAGCTGTTCCTCAAAATGGGTAAACAAACATATGGAGGTGAACGATTGGCCAAATGAACGGATGGAGGTGAGACTGCAAGAACACGACCAAAGGTTTTTAAACTGGCTTTCAAAGGTTACATTTCTCTAGGTTATTTATCGGTTCATTTTTTCTGGATGAGCTTGAACTGTAGGGAAAGATTGCTCACAACTTGTGTTTATTTTTTAACGAGCATGAACTCTGTACAAAACTGCTCGATTCTTGCGTTTATTTCTTAACGAGCATGAACATTGCTAAAACTGCTCAATTATACCAGTCTTAATACAAGGAATGCCTTAGGTGAGGTAATCTTATTTAAGGAGCGATACCTCACTAATTACTCCAATTGGCAGGTTTTAACTTTTGCCCTTCATCCTTTCTTTATGCAAGCTGGAAACGGCTAATCCTACGAGTTTAACGGGTTAGACCTACAGGTTTAAAGGGAGGACCTAAAAATTTAAAAAATAAATAGTCATCCCGTGCTTGCACTCCAAAAGGTTTGCATGCCCCCAGGTATAAAGTATAATTTCGAGATTCTGTCCTCTTACTTATTATCCGAAAAATGGCTTTGTTTGCTGCCGCAAACTAACACTCTCTTTTCGGCGATGTCTATCATTAGGTTGCTAAGGATGGTAACTACTTGTTGCAGCAATTTCTTCTCTTTCTTTGAAGACTGCCCCTACTCTCTTTCAAAACATATTGTTTTAATGGGTGAGGCTTGACATTCAAAGATGGTGCCTTCTTGCTGCCACAAATAGATCCCCTCCTTAGGAGAGCCCACTTCTTTAGACAAAGGGAGCGATTCTTCCGCTTCAACATAACTTTGACAAAAGAATTTTATCCTAGAACAACTCTCTCTTCCTTTTTCGGATGGGGTACGGACTAGTCCATTCTTCTGCGGAAATTAACTTTATACCTAAGGTTTTCTCTGCCCGAGGCAGGCCAGGGTGCATGCCCCCTGGGTCCCAGTTCTTTTCTTCCCGAATTACTCGCATTCATCGGGAAGTAGAACCGGGGGTGGTGGCATTCCTTGAGTGAATAAACCGTTAAGGGATGGTATTTGACTATTTGCAATGCGTGATCCTGGAAATGAAAGTTGGTCTACGAGCTTGACCATTCTTCCTTCGTGCGGAAAACACATAACTCTGAAGAGGGAGGACACTATCGCCTCCATGCAATATATATAGTCTCGTCCAAGGAGTAAGTTATAAACCAAGGGTCCCTGGACGACCATGATGTTCATATGAACTGTCTTCCCTTTCAATGTAATTGGAACATTGGGGAGAATCCCTAACGGGTGACTGGTTCCTTTATCAAAACCTGATAGATTTCTCATCTCAGGTAAAAGCGCCGGGCAACCCAGTGCTTTCCAAGCAACAGAGGAAAGGATACTCACAGATGCCCCTTCATCAATGATAGTTCCAGCCATCACCATTCTGTAGATTTGGACTATGATTCTGAATGGGATACTGGCTGGTAACCGGGGTCTGCCTAGTTGATTCCAATCAAAGGATACAACTAGGTTGCTTGGTGGTGGGACCGAATATACGGCCGGATACGACCCTGACGATGTTCCTTCCTGCGATAAAGGAATGGGCGCATTGCCCTGATGCTCATCAGAGTCTGTGTTGATGAAAAGGATATGGACGGTGTCATCTTTATCCTCTTCAGTGAGGGTGTCATTTGAAGATGGGTCTTCAATGACGGAGTCATTGGACGATGAAACCTCTGAAGGAAGAACCGGGTCAACTGCCGTTTCGACCTTTAGACTTTCGTCTGGTCTGGATTCAGTAGGTTCATTCTCAATGACTGACACTTCAGCCGACCACTTTAGCGGGTCAGCTGGATTTTCAACTACCGAGGGATTAGGCGCGAGTTTTTGGTATCCAGGAGGAAGTCGTAACGGTGAAACCGGACGATCTTCTAAAACTCTCTTTGCCTCATCTAAGAATGGACATCGGTGGATGGCATGCTCGCCTTCACACAACATACAGGGTGATCTTGGTCTCCCTCTTCGTCCTTCACTCTCGCTAGTTGACGGACTGCAATCAACATGACTACCAGAGGTTCATGCTACCGGATTGTGCAACCTTGGGGACCAGTCCCTTAGTATCCGGGGAATACAAGGACAATCACGATGGAAGTGGGTCCCTTTGCAAATGACACATGGCGATTTAGGCCCGGTCGGTGCAGTGTGTGGGTTTTTGTCAGCTGTCTTTTGCTTGCCCCCAGTCGCCTTCGCCATAGGCCCCTTCTGCTTCTTTTCTCTCTTCTTCTTTTCCTTCTTCTCCATGGGAGGCTGACTTTTGCCGGCTCTACCTTGTAAAGATGAAGGATCAGAGGAAGAATTGTAAGAAGTGGAAGGCTGGTGGGTAGCTCTAGACTGTTCTGACTGTTGATTCGACTGCTCAGGATTAGTGGCGATCTGGACTACATTAGTTGAAAAGAGCCATACAGGTAGGCCAATTGTCAATCCTGGAAGTGACAATGTTGCCATATGAGGCGCACCAACATCTCCCCAAGAGGAGAAGGGATTTGGACTTCCACCAAGGTTATTTCCTTGGTTGGTGGGCTCCATACTTTTCAACTAAAAGATCAACGTGGGAATAACAGGTGATTATGTTCCGCTTAAAATAAATTTTATTAACGACGCTTTTAGACACAAACTTGCTTTTTCATGTTTTAAGAGTCGAGAAAAAGCTAAAGATGACTCTAGTCGCCTTCGATGTTTTAACGAGCCCGAAGTGACAAATGCTCGGATGGACTTTTTCAGTTATAGAGTTTGAAAAAGGCCAAAAGAAACTTCTCTGGAGTTCTAGGCAGAGGGTGTGCCCAACTTTTCGCGAAACCACAGAATACGTTTTACGGTACGGGTGGTCGATCTTCGTGAATGCTGTGGTCACTACATCGCGATCAGTAGGGCGGCCGACACGGCTTCCTATGGATAAAGGATAATTGCCTATAGGGGTCTCCCAATATATACGCGACGGTACGTGGGAGCACAAGTTCGTATTAGTGCCACCGACTCTCAGGAGGAATCACCCACCTTCGCAGAGATCGACAGTCACTATGTTTAACGACGCCGGAACACGTCTCTACCTAGACCTCTATGTGTTTGCGTTATGTTACAAAGCGTTGTTATGTAAATTGGATTTATTTTAATGTTGATCTTGCTTAACAGTTTGCCTTTAAGGATCACCACGAGATGTATATAACAAATTCCTGAATGCACTCTAAGATGAGAAGCAAACTTTTCAATCTTTCAACTTTGAAAACCTTAACTACTGAGGGAAAAGAAAGGCAAATCTTTTCACACAGATCATAGAGCACACACTAAATGCAAATTTTCCCTAAATCGTCAAGCACACAGTCAAATGCAAAATGCACAATGCATGTATTTTCTTTTCCCTTTCTTAATGTGGATGGATTACAAAAAGAAAGTTGTTATATAACTTTGATTTTGATTTAGAGTGAAAACAAACAAGTTTGTCCAAAAATCAAAAGACACCTTAAGATTCACTTGCTTAATCACTGGAAATGCATGAAATCAAACCACACTTGACGAAAGTAAAATGACTAATCAGCTATGGACAACAAACAAGCTAACTCTTTAGACCAGCAAAATGTCTAACACAGGTTCAGATCTAAGAGGCCAAAAGCAAGACTAGTTTACTCTTCGTTATGGGAAATTGTAAATGAGTAAGAAATACAAAGAACAAGTACAATTTCGTTATATAACAGAGGCAGAATGATGGCAAGTAATATTGGTTTCAGAACAGGCACAAGACTGACACCTAGCAGCAAAACTAAGTGAAAACCGGCAAGAGAAAGGAGGAAACCCCAAATGCACTAGGCAAATTTGGGCCAACGCAGGTGCTGCACAGCCAATCTGGCTCTCAGCGCAGGTAGCCCCTTCGGGACCTGCGTTGCAAAGCAGGTAGCCTGTGTACTACCTGCTTTGGAAAACGAGAATTGCGTTTTCACAGTTTCCGGGTGATAACTTTCTAAAAAATGCACGGTTTTTGCTCAAATCAGAAACAATCAGTCAAGCACACTCAAAGGGATGATTAGGAAGGTGCAAAGCTATCACTAAGAGCTTACAAGGATCCTTGTAGATCAGCTCTTCAAATCATGAATTTGCTCAGAAAATGAGCAAGAGTAGCTGCCCTCTACTTCGCTTTTGATATAGTCAAAAGCTTTTCGATTTGGTACTCTTTTGTTCAGGAAATGAATAGCAAAATACTACAAACACAATCAAACGGATACGGTCCCCAGCGGAGTCGCCAGTTTGTTGTAGGGAAAAGTATCCGACTCGGATGACCCTATCCCACTCTAAGGGTGACAGTTCCTTAGCAACAACTGTAAAACAAACTACTAAAGGTTTACTTCTTTATGAAAGCAAAAGATAATGGAGCAATGCACTAACCGTTGCCTTGCGCTTAATGTCGAATCCAAACTCTTCTTTTTGGCCGCTTGCTCCTAGCTCCTTGTTCTTTTGCTTACCCAGCTACAATGAGATCCTGCAAAATAACAAAGAAGGAAACTACAAGAGGCATGCAATCATAACTGGTTCATGGATTAGTGTAAACCAAACATGCAATCATCACAATATATTATTGCAACAAGAGCACATAGAAGAACCTCAATAGCTTTTATTAATGAAGAAGTAAAGGTTCTGAGAGTATTACAACCATTGAAGGCTCCAACCCAGCAACACCTCCCAGCAGAAAGAATTGCTCTTCTTCACCTCTCTCAAACAATCACGCAATAGCTCAATAGTGAAACCAACAGCATATCATTACTTTGCACAAAATTCCAGCCTCCTGAGCTCATAGGAGAGAGCTCAATATATAGATGAATTGAGAAAGGATGAGTCAGCTTGCAACTGATGTGTAGCTGCCTTGTGTCCTCTCTCTCTTCAGTTAATCTTCAGTTGATCTTCAGTTCTTGAGTCCACTTGGTGAACTTTGCTTCCACTTGGAGAAACAGAGCCTCTGACTCATCACAAGGCGAAATACCTGATCCAAGTGTCATTTTTGGAAGATTCCAAAGCAATGACTCATTGTGCCACTTGTCCCATCTCGCCCAGCGCAGGTGGCCTTTGTTCCACTTGCTTTGCAACGCAGGTACACCATGGAGCAACTGAGTTTCAGCGCAGAAACCTAGTGGAGCACCTGCTTTGATTTCAGGATTGCTTGTTTTTGAGTGTTTTCAGGTGGAGAACTGATCTAAGAGCTGTTGGTTTGCTGACCTTGTTCCTCTAGGGGTAGGAACATCATGTTTAGGGAACTTTGGATCCCTTGGATTATTGACAATTCATGCTTGTTGCTGTAAGGCACAAAATTGTCTATAACAGATGCCCCCTAAAGTATGAGGTCGTTTATCGGGTGAAATGCTTTATTGAGAGGATCCGAAGTTCATTCAATCTGCTGAGAAGTGTCCTGTAATAAGATACAATACAATACATTATTTTTCATACATTTTCATGATCTAGTTGAGGCGGGCATTCCCATGCTCAGCTTTATAAATACATTTTGGTACATAGAACAGACGATCGTCTGATTGTAGACTGATAATTCTCTGCTGAAATTATCATCCTTTGAGAAGGATGATCATCTGCTGTAATGATGTACATATCAAATGTCTTTATGTCCTGAATATATATCGCAGCCCGGATGGATGAAACTAGATCCGGGGTCTTCAATCTTTTCCGATCTTCACTTGATGTACAAGTCGATCCATGTGAGAATTTCTTGAAGTCGAACATGGAAAGACATCGCTTGATTACCGGTCAATGATGTAAACCGTTAACAAGCGCGAGAGGAATCACCGATAAGGATGATGACCCTCAAGGTACGGCAGTACAATCCACATGGTGGGAAT
The DNA here is from genome assembly GCA_031772625.1 of Pinus tabuliformis. Taxonomy (NCBI): domain Eukaryota; kingdom Viridiplantae; phylum Streptophyta; class Pinopsida; order Pinales; family Pinaceae; genus Pinus; species Pinus tabuliformis. The sequence goes on from CM062810.1 coordinate 828,715,375, forward strand.
AAAGGACTTAGCGTCGACCACCATGCAAAATCTTCTGGTCGAAGGTCATTGATGTATACCTGTCGCCGGAAGTGAGAAACTTGCCATTAAGGCATGCAAGCTTCAAAGTACTGAAGGGGGTGTTCCTAGATCAACTCCTTGGATAATGAGCTGATGTCGACAAGGAGCGATCCGTCAAAGGAGGGCCTTAATGAATCCCACATCAGTGACACGGAACGGAGCTAGTGATTGTGATGAGGTGAAAACAAACTGTGATGTATGATTCAGGGTGGCGGTCATGAAGTGGACGAAGGATAATGTATGGCAGTGGATGGAACACGGTTGACTCTTTGCAGAACCACATCTCTTGAACATATAACGACACTGATGTGATGGACTGGTAGCATTACCCTAATTGTGGATGGTGTGGCGAGGACCATGGTTATGAGACCGGTAAATGAAACAACCCAACCCGATGTGATACGGAGGACAAAGTGTCATGTTCAAGAGCGACTTGCTACCATTAATGCTGTGAGGTTCTCCCAATTTTTCCCCAGTCATTGCTGACCAGTACCTATTTATTTTTGTCAAGCTTGAGGAGGATAACATATGCTTGTTCTATAACCTGCCCTTCGGGCAAGCCCATCACTATGTTTTAACGAGCCTAGCGATAGAGAAACTCGTTCACGTCTAAAGACAAGTTTGTCGCTATTTAATCATTTTAACGAGTCTAACGACAAGGAAAACTCGGTCCTTTTCATTTTTAGAGAGTTTGAAAAGGTACGAAAAGTTAACTCCAAAATTCCTTTTTCGTCTTTTAATCCCCTAAGTCCGAAAAAGTATAAAACCATACAGAAGGGATGAATTTTCGATTTCTTTAACGAGCCGAACAAAACAAGCGCTCGATCTTTTTGTGTAATAATCCCTCAGGTCCAAAAAGATTAAAATCTAGAGGAGGGATAGCTCTTCCGGTCCTTTTAACGAGCTGGAAGGCCAAAACTCGGCAAACTTTTCATATTTTACGAGTCAGTGAAAAGAGCTCAAAGAAGACTCGTCTTTTGAGGAACGAGTGATGAACAGGGATAGTAGCAGATTCCAGGTACAGGTTGGAATTCTCCAATCACGGCAGTGTCACAAGGATGGCTAAGTGAAATCACTCTTCGCAGCTGTTCCTCAAAATGGGTAAACAAACATATGGAGGTGAACGATTGGCCAAATGAACGGATGGAGGTGAGACTGCAAGAACACGACCAAAGGTTTTTAAACTGGCTTTCAAAGGTTACATTTCTCCAGGTTATTTACCGGTTCATTTTTTCTGGATGAGCTTGAACTGTAGGGAAAGATTGCTCACAACTTGTGTTTATTTTTTAACGAGCATGAACTCTGTACAAAACTGCTCGATTCTTGCGTTTATTTTTTAACGAGCATGAACATTGCTAAAACTGCTCAATTATACCAGTCTTAATACAAGGAATGCCTTAGGTGAGGTAATCTTATTTAAGGAGCGATACCTCACTAATTACTCCAATTGGCAGGTTTTAACTTTTGCCCTTCATCCTTTCTTTATGCAAGCTGGAAACGGCTAATCCTACGAGTTTAACGGGTTAGACCTACAGGTTTAAAGGGAGGACCTAAAAATTTAAAAAATAAATAGTCGTCCCATGCTTGCACTCCAAAAGGTTTGCATGCCCCCAGGTATAAAGTATAATTTCGAGATTCTGTCCTCTTACTTATTATCCGAAAAATGGCTTTGTTTGCTGCCGCAAACTAACACTCTCTTTTCGGCGATGTCTATCATTAGGTTGCTAAGGATGGTAACTACTTGTTGCAGCAATTTCTTCTCTTTCTTTGAAGACTGCCCCTACTCTCTTTCAAAACATATTGTTTTAATGGGTGAGGCTTGACATTCAAAGATGGTGCCTTCTTGCTGCCACAAATAGATCCCCTCCTTAGGAGAGCCCACTTCTTTAGAAAAAGGGAGCGATTCTTCCGCTTCAACATAACTTTGACAAAAGAATTTTATCCTAGAACAACTCTCTCTTCCTTTTTCGGACGGGGTACGGACTAGTCCATTCTTCTGCGGAAATTAACTTTATACCTAAGGTTTTCTCTGCCCGAGGCAGGCCAGGGTGCATGCCCCCTGGGTCCCAGTTCTTTTCTTCCCGAATTACTCGCATTCATCGGGAAGTAGAACCGGGGGTGGTGGCATTCCTTGAGTGAATAAACCGTTAAGGGATGGTATTTGACTATATGCAATGCGTGATCCTGGAAATGAAAGTTGGTCTACGAGCTTGACCATTCTTCCTTCGTGCGGAAAACACATAACTCTGAAGAGGGAGGACACTATCGCCTCCATGCAATATATATAGTCTCGTCCAAGGAGTAAGTTATAAACCAAGGGTCCCTGGACGACCATGATGTTCATATGAACTGTCTTCCCTTTCAATGTAATTGGAACATTGGGGAGAATCCCTAACGGGTGACTGGTTCCTTTATCAAAACCTGATAGATTTCTCATCTCAGGTAAAAGCGCCGGGCAACCCAGTGCTTTCCAAGCAACAGAGGAAAGGATACTCACAGATGCCCCTTCATCAATGATAGTTCCAGCCATCACCATTCTGTAGATTTGGACTATGATTCTGAATGGGATACTGGCTGGTAACCGGGGTCTGCCTAGTTGATTCCAATCAAAGGATACAACTAGGTTGCTTGGTGGTGGGACCGAATATACGGCCGGATACGACCCTGACGATGTTCCTTCCTGCGATAAAGGAATGGGCGCATTGCCCTGATGCTCATCAGAGTCTGTGCTGATGAAAAGGATATGGACGGTGTCATCTTTATCCTCTTCAGTGAGGGTGTCATTTGAAGATGGGTCTTCAATGACGGAGTCATTGGACGATGAAACCTCTGAAGGAAGAACCGGGTCAACTGCCGTTTCGACCTTTAGACTTTCGTCTGGTCTGGATTCAGTAGGTTCATTCTCAATGACTGACACTTCAACCGACCACTTTAGCGGGTCAGCTGGATTTTCAACTACCGAGGGATTAGGCGCGAGTTTTTGGTATCCAGGAGGAAGTCGTAACGGTGAAACCGGACGATCTTCTAAAACTCTCTTTGCCTCATCTAAGAATGGACATCGGTGGATGGCATGCTCGCCTTCACACAACATACAGGGTGATCTTGGTCTCCCTCTTCGTCCTTCACTCTCGCTAGTTGACGGACCGCAATCAACATGACTACCAGAGGTTGATGCTACCTGATTGTGCAACCTTGGGGACCAGTCCCTTAGTATCCGGGGAATACAAGGACAATCACGATGGAAGTGGGTCCCTTTGCAAATGACACATGGCGATTTAGGCCCGGTCGGTGCAGTGTGTGGGTTTTTGTCAGCTGTCTTTTGCTTGCCCCCAGTCGCCTTCGCCATAGGCCCCTTCTGCTTCTTTTCTCTCTTCTTCTTTTCCTTCTTCTCCATGGGAGGCTGACTTTTGCCGGCTCTACCTTGTGAAGATGAAGGATCAGAGGAAGAATTGTAAGAAGTGGAAGGCTAGTGGGTAGCTCTAGACTGTTCTGACTGTTGATTCGACTGCTCAGGATTAGTGGTGATCTGGACTACATTAGTTGAAAAGAGCCATACAGGTAGGCCAATTGTCAATCCTGGAAGTGACAATGTTGCCATATGAGGCGCACCAACATCTCTCCAAGAGGAGAAGGGATTTGGACTTCCACCAAGGTTATTTCCTTGGTTGGTGGGCTCCATACTTTTCAACTGAAAGATCAACGTGGGAATAACAGGTGATTATGTTCTGCTTAAAATAAATTTTATTAACGACGCTTTTAGACACAAACTTGCTTTTTCATGTTTTAAGAGTCGAGAAAAAGCTAAAGATGACTCTAGTCGCCTTCAATGTTTTAACGAGCCCGAAGTGACAAATGCTCGGATGGACTTTTTCAGTTATAGAGTTTGAAAAAGGCCAAAAGAAACTTCTCTGGAGTTCTAGGTAGAGGGTGTGCCCAACTTTTCACGAAACCACAAAATACGTTTTACGGTACGGGTGGTCGATCTTCGTGAATGCTGTGTTCACTACATCGCGATCAGTAGGGCGGCCGACACAGCTTCCTATGGATAAAGGATAATTGCCTATAGGGGTCTCCCAATATATACGCGACGGTACGTGGGAGCACAAGTCCGTATTAGTGCCACCGACTCTCAGGAGGAATCACCCACCTTCGTAGAGATCGACAGTCACTATGTTTAACGACGCCGGAACACGTCTCTACCTAGACCTCTATGTGTTTGCGTTATGTTACAAAGCGTTGTTATGTAAATTGGATTTATTTTAATGTTGATCTTGCTTAACAGTTTGCCTTTAAGGATCACCACGAGATGTATATAACAAATTCCTGAATGCAGTCTAAGATGAGAAGCAAACTTTTCAATCTTTCAACTTTGAAAACCTTAACTACTGAGGGAAAAGAAAGGCAAATCTTTTCACACAGATCATAGAGCACACACTAAATGCAAATTTTCCCTAAATCGTCAAGCACACAGTCAAATGCAAAATGCACAATGCATGTATTTTCTTTTCCCTTTCTTAATGTGGATGGATTACAAAAAGAAAGTTGTTATATAACTTTGATTTCGATTTAGAGTGAAAACAAACAAGTTTGTCCAAAAATCAAAAGACACCTTAAGATTCACTTGCTTAATCACTGGAAATGCATGAAATCAAACCATACTTGACGAAAGTAAAATGACTAATCAGCTATGGACAGCAAACAAGCTAACTCTTTAGACCAGCAAAATGTCTAACACAGGTTCAGATCTAAGAGGCCAAAAGCAAGACTAGTTTACTCTTCGTTATGGGAAATTGTAAATGAGTAAGAAATACAAAGAACAAGTACAATTTCGTTATATAACAGAGGCAGAATGATGACAAGTAATATTGGTTTTAGAACAGGCACAAGACTGACACCTAGCAGCAAAACTAAGTGAAAACAGGCAAGAGAAAGGAGGAAACCCCAAATGCACTAGGAAAATTTGGGCCAACGCAGGTGCTGCACAGCCAATCTGGCTCTCAGCGCAGGTAGCCCCTTCGGGACCTGCGTTGCAAAGCAGGTAGCCTGTGTACTACCTGCTTTGGAAAACGAGAATTGCGTTTTCACAGTTTCCGGGTGATAACTTTCTCAAAAATGCACGGTTTTTGCTCAAATCAGAAACAATCAGTCAAGCACACTCAAAGGGATGATTAGGAAGGTGCAAAGCAATCACTAAGAGCTTACAAGGATCCTTGTAGATCAGCTCTTCAAATCATGAATTTGCTCAGAAAATGAGCAAGAGTAGCTGCCCTCTACTTCGCTTTTGATATAGTCAAAAGCTTTTCGATTTGGTACTCTTTTGTTCAGGAAATGAATAGCAAAATACTACAAACACAATCAAACGGATACGGTCCCCAGCGGAGTCGCCAGTTTGTTGTAGGGAAAAGTATCCGACTCGGATGACCCTATCCCACTCTAAGGGTGACAGTTCCTTAGCAACAACTGTAAAACAAACTACTAAAGGTTTACTTCTTTATGAAAGCAAAAGAGAATGGAGAAATGCACTAACCGTTGCCTTGCGCTTAATGTCGAATCCAAACTCTTCTTTTTGGCCGCTTGCTCCTAGCTCCTTGTTCTTTTGCTTACCCAGCTACAATGAGATCCTGCAAAATAACAAAGAAGGAAACTACAAGAGGCATGCAATCATAACTGGTTCATGGATTAGTGTAAACCAAACATGCAATCATCACAATATATTATTGCAACAAGAGCACATAGAAGAACCTCAATAGCTTTTATTAATGAAGAAGTAAAGGTTCTGAGAGTATTACAACCATTGAAGGCTCCAACCCAGCAACACCTCCCAGCAGAAAGAATTGCTCTTCTTCACCTCTCTCAAACAATCACCCAATAGCTCAATAGTGAAACCAACAGCATATCATTACTTTGCACAAAATTCCAGCCTCCTGAGCTCATAGGAGAGAGCTCAATATATAGATGAATTGAGAAAGGATGAGTCAGCTTGCAACTGATGTGTAGCTGCCTTGTGTCCTCTCTCTCTTCAGTTAATCTTCAGTTGATCTTCAGTTCTTGAGTCCACTTGGTGAACTTTGCTTCCACTTGGAGAAACAGAGCCTCTGACTCATCACAAGGCGAAATACCTGATCCAAGTGTCATTTTTGGAAGATTCCAAAGCAATGACTCATTGTGCCACTTGTCCCATCTCGCTCAGCGCAGGTGGCCTTTGTTCCACTTGCTTTGCAACGCAGGTACACCATGGAGCAACTGAGTTTCAGCGCAGAAACCTAGTGGAGCACCTGCTTTGATTTCAGGATTGCTTGTTTTTGAGTGTTTTCAGGTGGAGAACTGATATGAGAGCTGTTGGTTTGCTGACCTTGTTCCTCTAGGGGTAGGAACATCATGTTTAGGGAACTTTGGATCCCTTGGATTATTGACAATTCATGCTTGTTGCTGTAAGGCACAAAATTGTCTATAACACATTGCCACCAACAATCTTCTATCCTCGAAATTCTCTTACTAGTTACCCTCCTTTCACCCCGACAAAACCCCAACCAGAACATAATTACAATGTTGAAGTGGAGCCGAATTACATAACCGAAGTCCGTAGGCGTTCATCGTCGGCCTCGGTTCTTTACGTTCCGGGGTCGTCCCACTGCACTGTAATGCCACCCTTCTCCACTAGCTTTCTTTCTAACACTGCACGTCGAGTTACCTATCCTGCCAATATACCCTGCCTTACCTCCAGTCCCGCCACCTTGCCCACCTCCCCAACATGCATTCATGTCAAGGGGTCACCGCACCCCCTACCTTGAGCATGTGGGTGATCGCAGTATTAAAATCCCAGGTACCATTCATGACTGCACCAAGGTTGTCCCAACTATCATCTCGCATCCCGATCGGGATAATATTTGTTCTATTATTTATGTCCATGACATTTTAATAATAAGTGTATCTTCATGTGGTAAATACCATCGAGTTCTTTTATTAATCGTTCACTAGAGTGAATAAGAAGTGAGGCAAGAGGATATGTTAGGTAGGTTTAATGATTTTAAATAATTTTCAAATTTTTAATTATTTAATTAATGTTTTTCTTTATATTTTATTTTTTATTAATAGTTAAAATTTGTGTTTTGGTTATTTAATTTAATTATTTGTTAATTTGATTTGATCTTTTTATTTTTTATTTAATTTTTTTTTTAACTTATTATAATAATAATTGTAATTATTTATTTAAAATTAAGATATTAATTTTTTAATTAGTATAATAGTTATTTTATTACAAGTTATAATAATCATTACAGTCATATATATGATGCAAGGCAAACATGAAAATTGAAGGAGTGATTTTTTGTTATGAGAATATGAGAGAAAATTATATAACGAGGGAGACATGAGGCGAAATTGACAAAAGGAGCCAAGATCTAATTAGGGTCAGATTGACGATAACATTCAGCACTAACTAGGGATGATGCTCCCCTACGAAGAATGAAGAACGTATACCAAATGCCTTCACATTGGCCATGGAGTCGACTTATGAGGACAATACAACTCAAGGACAAAACGTAAAGCAAAATAAGGAAAGTATTTTCATCTCAAAGTTTTGATTTATCAAAAACAAGAATGAAACAAGAGTTAGACGTATGAGGTCCACAACATGCAAAAATTAACAAGTTTAGCGAATATTCAAAAAATATTTGTTCATAATTTTTAGTTTATTGAGTAATTATAATACCGACTTAGGGCACATGATCGTATTTTAGTATATGTCATTCTTCATAAGAGCGTTCAACACTATAACAAGTCATACCTTTTTGTAGTTAATTATCAATAAAATACATAAGTCATAGAACTAATTAAGATTCATAAGAGTGACTTCCATTTTTTAGTAAAGTTTTATTGAAACTACGGAGACTAGTTGTCAGGGATTTTGGTTCCCCTTTGATCACATGAAATGAGTTTCCAGAATCGTATGTCACTCCATTGCCAATGAGCATCCATAGATTCGATGTAGTCATCCACTATCCTGAGATGAGGAATTCTCTGAACTCTTGTTTTACCCTTCACGTTAGAGATATTCGTTAAATATATTTAGCAAATATAACATTCACAGGATGGGATGATTACGCACTGGAGTTAGTCCAATATCACTGACCTTTCTCTGCTGCAAGTGAGTGTCCATAGCCCAGACGGAGATATCAACATACCCCATCGAAAGTTACCTCAACAGAAGGAATGGGAGGATTACACACTAGATTTTAATCTAGCACCATTGGCCTTACTCTCCTACCAACGAGAATTTATAGTTTTGATGGAGATTCCAACATGCCCCACACAAGAAAACATCGGTTCCTATACTAAGGGTAGTATGGTGATAAGGGAAAGTCTCATGCATGGCTATAATGTAACTAGTCCTACCAAAGTTTCAATTATATTTTATGAAAGCCCAATCTTATGGTTATAGGTCTAGCTCTTATGACTCAATGAAATCCCTTAGTATTTATGTGCAAATAGCATGAAAGAGAGTTGTGGTGAGCAATGTTAAACATGAAGAAGAAATTAAAGAAATTGAGATTTGATCCCTTTAAATATTGTTACCCCTTAAACATGATTTACAAACAAAGTCTTTAAATAAGTATTAAAAACTCGTTAATATAGTTCGTACTAAGAATTCATAGATGTGTATTCCATTCTACTACGATCGCATAAAGACTCTTCAAGATGCAAAAACCTTCATCTTTATTGATTCTAAACCTAGTAAGAATAAAAGTTTTATTTATGTACATGGTTTACATACAATATGTTTCAATGACAATATTTATCAAAGAAATCGAAAATCCACTGTGGCCAAACATAAATTTTATAATGAAAATCTTCCTAACATTGGGTTCCATTCTTAACCAAAATTGTAGTTGATCCGGATTTAAACAGGAACGCAACAAATTACAGAGATAACCATATACACAAAGATGCAGCGGAAATAATACTTCATTTCATTAATGGAAAATACTCAAATATGCTTACAACAGAAATGGAAATAAACTAGCTAGGGCGATGGTAGCTTATCTCTGAGAAGAGATGTGATGGCTACATGCCTCTAAACTGTCTTACAATGAGGCTCGGAGGCCTATTTATTGTTGAGAAACAATAGAAAACCCTTCACATTCCAAAACCTAACCCTAGAAGATGAAACGCCAAATTGTGGGCCCCGTTTTTGGGTAAGTTGGTACATCAACTTCCTGGGGTCGCGAATTGGTCATACTATCTCCATTTGACGTGCATGATAGCCCGTTGGAAAGATCTCTCCGAGGACTACGACGGAAAAGATGATTTTTATCAAAAAAATCGCTGCGGTAGATTTCCCAAAAAACGTCGTTTAGGGCCTCAAAACGGCTCCGGAAGTTCAGGACCCGAAAAACTGCTAAAAATAGTAAGTTGTGCTACAATTAAGGAAACTGAAAATGCTGAGAAAGACAATGGTGGGGGTCCAGGTGGACTTGGCAGGTGGCCACCAATATCCACCTGGATCATTCCTCCCCCCTTAGGAAGCAATGGTCCCCATTGCGTTGAGATCCTCCAGGAGATGAGGAAACTTCTGCTGAACTTGTTCCCTGGTGAGCCACTTGCCCTGCTGAAGGAGTTGGCCTGCTTTGACAACTCGATACAGTTGGATATTCTGTTGGCGAGTGTTCTTGATCTGTGTGTGCATGATCCGATTAGTTGCAGCTTGTTCCATGCAATCTGGATTTAATTCTGTGGGTTTGAGCTGTTCTGCAATGTCGGATGTGTCTAGCAATGGTGGAAAGTATGGCCGAAGGCGGTCCACATTGAACACTGGGTGCAGGCCAAGGAATGGGGGAATGCTGAGCTCAAATGCATTGTCTCCCATAGCCTTAGTAATGGTGTAAGGACCATATCGGAGTGGTCTCAATTTCCGATAGGCTCCAGTAAGGCGTTCCTTTTGCAAATGCAACCAGACTTTGTCGCCCACCTGAAACTTGTGTGGCACCCGATGTTGATCATGTCGCTGCTTGTACTTGGCATTTGATTTCTCAAGAATTTCATGGACCTGCTGGCGAATATGTTGGATGCGCTCAATGAAGCTGGTGGCCTTATCTGTTTCGGACTGGACATGAGCTGAATTCATGTGAGTAGCTGCAAGTGGCATGGCCACATCAATGGGGCATAGTGGCTGGAATCCCAAACCCACCTGAAAAGGGCTATGGCCAGTGGAGCTGTGAAGAGCTCGGTTGTAGCTATGCTGAACATAGGGGAGGCTCTCGTCCCATGTGCGTGGATGATTTGAGTTATACATGCGCAGAATGTGCACAATCATCCTATTGACAACCTCTGTCTGGCCATCAGTTTGAGGATGGAAGGCTGTGGACTTCGTGAGTTTGGTGTCCATCATTGACCAGAGACTGGACCAAAATGTGCTGAGAAACCGACTGTCCCGATCTGAGATGATAGACTGTGGGATCCCAAAGTGCACCCACACTCGTTCAAAGAAGAGTTTAGCAGTGGCTTCTGCTGTGATATTCTTCTTGCAGGCCATCATAATGGCCATCTTTGAGAACCTGTCGACGACCACAAAAACACAGTCATTTCCATGCTTAGTGGAAGGAAGGCCTGACATGTAATCCATGGAGATGGATTCCCAAGGTCGACTAGGGGTAGGCAACGGGGTGTAGAGGCCTTGCTTCTTAATGGTCGGTTTGGCAATGGCACAGGCAGTACATGATTGGATGTACTTCCCAACATCCTGTCGAAGATTCGGCCAATAGAAATAATTTTGCAGTACTGCCACTGTTTTCTCGACCCCGAAATGCCCAGCAGCCCGACTGTAGTGTGCTTCCCAAATAATCTTGGCACGCTCGCTTGAAGGAACACAAAGGTGACCGAGATGGCATAATAGGGCATCCTGGAGGTGAAAATCTGCAACCTGCCGACCCTCCAAGAGTGTCTGGTATGTGTGGCCGAATTCTGGGTCGCTTTTGTAGAGAAGTGGCCAATCAGAAGTCTCGTGCCCGCAGGAGTTGAGCACGGTGGTTAGCGCCATGATCGGTGGTCGACTGAGGCAATCTGCAACATTATTGGTGCTGCCCTTTTTGTACTTGATATTCAAGTGAAACTATTGCAGGTATGTAGACCACTTCTGATGGCGATCATTTTGCAATTTCCCTTGGGTCTGTATGAACTGCAGAGGTCGGTGGTCTGTGTGGATGACCGTTTCCTTCCCCAAAATGTAATGCTTCCATTGTCGGCAGGCCTGTACAATGGAATACATCTCTTTATCATAAGTGGGGTACTTCCGGACTGTGTTTGAAAGTGTTTCACTATGATATGCCACTGGATGTCCATGTTGAGTAAGGACTGCCCCAATAGCATAGTCAGAGGCATCTGTCTCGACCTCAAATGGTTGTTGTAAATCTGGTAACGCGAGCACTGGTGCCGTGCAGAGGCGATCCTTCAACTCCCTGAATGCCTTCTGTTGAGATTCAGACCAAAAGAATTTTGCTTTCGCCTCGCCCTTGGTGACTTGACTCAAGGGCCAAGAAATATGAGAAAACCCCAACACAAACCTGCGGTAGAAGTTGGCAAGACCTAGAAAGATGCGTAGCTCTGTTAGAGTGGTTGGAGAGGGCCAATCCCAAATGACTTGGACCTTGGCTGGATCGACATGCACCCCCTGTTCATCAATGATGTATCCTAGATACTGAACCTCGGTCATGCCAAAAGTGCATTTCTCCAAATTGGCACATAGCTTGTGTTGCCGCAGTGTTTGGAGAACCTGTCGGATGTGGTGGAGGTGCTCTTCCCAACTCTGGCTGAAGATCAGAATGTCATCCAAGTATACTACTACAAAGGAGTTGGTGAATGGCCGCAAGATGTCATCCATTAGCCTCATAAAGGTTGCAGGAGCATTCGTCAATCCGAAAGGCATGACCAACCATTCGAAGAGGCCCTCCTTGGATTTGAAGGCAGTCTTCCACACATCTGAGGGTTCGATTGGTACCTGGTGATATCCTGACTTCAGATCGATCTTGCTGAAATATTTCGCCCCCTTTAGTTGGTCTAGGAGGTCATCAATCCGTGGGATCGGGTACCTATTACGGACAGTGATCTTGTTCAGCGCCCGATAGTCAATACAGAGTCTCCACGTCCCATCCTTCTTCTGTACCAACACGATCGGGCTCCCACAGGGCGATGAACTCGGACGGATGTGACCTTTCTATAGGAGCTCCTGAATCTGCCTCTTGATTTCATCGTTCTCCAGAACGGAGCGCCGATAAATTGGTCCATTGGGTAGCGGTGCACCTGGGGTCAGATCGATGGAGTGCTTGACTTGACAGTGCAGAGGAACCCCTGCCGGGGAGGTGAAGATGTCCTCGTACTCCTCCACAATCTTGTCCATCTGTAGTTGTCGTGCAGAGGGGCCCCGTTTGGACGCCGCGGCCACTGTCTTCTTCTTTCCTTGAGGGCGTATCATCAGGAAAACAAATTTCCTGGTTTTGGAAATGATCTTACTGCATTGTTTTGTAGTAATCAAAGAGACGGCGGCAGGTGGTGCTACCTCTGGTATCCTGAACAACTTATTTCCCAATGTAATAATAACTGCACGGGGCCTCGATTCATACACAACATGTCGCTTCCACAAGTATGGTTGTCCTAGTAATACATCACAAACTTCAAGGGGAACAATGTCACACAATACCTCATCCGTGAAGGGCTTGATGTTGTATGGAAGGCGACACTGCTGGCTCACGCGAAGATCTCGTCCTTGGTGAAGCCACCCAATGGTGTATGGTTGTGGATGTGATGTGGTCGGTAAGCCGAACCGCTTCACGACCTCTGCCGAAATGAGGTTCTTTTGACTCCCGCTATCAACAATGAACTGTATCGGGGAGCCCTTTACCCACATCTGGGAGTGGAAGAGACGCTCCTCCTCCTCTGGATCTTCGGGTTCATTTTTCTGGATCTTTGCGGTAGCAACAGTGGCGCTGGGGTCCGCATCAATGATCTGCTTCCCTTTTTCATACCCCTTATCGGGTTCTAACTTCGTGTCGGAACATGCATCTGATTCTGAAACCTTTAGCTCAGCCACCAGTGACTGCTTGGCCCGACACTCACTTGTGTTGTGAGTGGAGCTCTTATGGAACTCGCACCATTTTCCAGTGTCCTTTCTCGGCTTCGCGGTGCTGTTCTTTGCTTGTAGCTTCGGCTGGTTGTCTTGGGCTATCCCACCTTGGATTTGTCCTTTGTTCTGTGGTTTAGGGGCACCTTTCCCCTGCTTTGGATTCGCAGATCCAAAGTCTCGCTTCTTTTGTTTAAACTTCTGCTCGACCTTGACGGCATACCGGTATGCTGCGCCGAGCGAGGGGATGTTTAGGAATTGTATTTCTTCCTGGATGTACTTGTGCAGGCAGCCACGGTATTTGAGTATCAAATGTTGCTCCGAATCCTTGATACCCAACTTTGTGCGAAGGGTATGGAAAAGATTGGTGAACTCCGGCACGTCTTGGTCCCTTCCCTGCCGCAGCGTGGTCCACTTTATGTATTCATCCTCATAGCTCCCGACAGGGTAGTACTGCTCCTTGATAGCATCCCGGAACGAATCCCAGGTGGGTGCGGCTGAAAATAGTGAGCCAATACTTTCATCCTTCTGCTCGCAGTAGGTTTCCCACCAGTCCTTGACGTGGGGGGCTGCTTTGAGGAGAGCAAAAACAATCTTTTCCCGACTCGAAAATTCATGAACAGAAAAATAACCCTCTAGCAGATTTAACCATTTATCTACGGCATCTGCGTCTATCTGACCTTCGAATATGGGGATTTCAAAATTAACTTGTACCTTAAAGGGTGTGGCGTTTCCAGAGTAGCTGCTGGAAGCCGATCCGTTGCTTCTCGGTAGCCGCTGAAGGATCTGGGCAAAACTGACCATCATCGCGTTCCGTTGTCGCTCGAGGGCTTCTTCGAGTAAGATTTTGATGGGATCTCCTGCCCCCTCGTCTTTCTTCTCGTCCGCCATGGGAGGCCATCGGGATTTGCGAGGCTGGTCTTGCAAAGGTTCAACCAGTTCAAGCCCTAACTCCTTATATCCCGACCTTGTTGGGGACATGCAAAGAAAAACAGAGAAAAAGCAGACCGCTCTGATACCACTGATCCGGATTTAAACAGGAACGCAACAAATTACAGAGATAACCATATACACAAAGATGCAGCGGAAATAATACTTCATTTCATTAATGGAAAATACTCAAATAGGCTTACAACAAAAATGGAAATAAACTAGCTAGGGCGATGGTAGCTTATCTCTGAGAAGAGATGTGATGGCTACATGCCTCTGAACTGTCTTACAATGAGGCTCAGAGGCCTATTTATTGTTGAGAAACAATAGAAAACCCTTCACATTCCAAAACCTAACCCTAGAAGATGAAACGCCAAATTGTGGGCCCCGTTTTTGGGTAAGTTGGTACATCAACTTCCCGGGGTCGCGAATTGGTCATACTATCTCCGTTTGACGTGCATGATAGCCCGTTGGAAAGATCTCTCCGAGGACTACGACGGAAAAGACAATTTTTATCAGAAAAATCGCTGGCGGTAGATTTCCCAAAAAACGTCGTTTCCCAAAAAACGTCGTTTAGGGCCTCAAAACGGCTCCGGAAGTTCAGGACCCGAAAAACTGCTAAAAATAGTAAGTTGTGCTACAATTAAGGAAACTGAAAATGCTGAGAAAGACAATGGTGGGGGTCCAGGTGGACTTGGCAGGTGGCCACCAATATCCACCTGGATCAGTAGTATAGGAAGTAAAGATTAAGATTTTTCAACTAACTCGCATCCTAGAAGAGAGTAGATATAAAAGAAACATGAAATTGATGTTCTTTTGAAAACTTGATTCATCCATTCCTCCACAAAGTCATGATATCCCATTTGAAAGTTTAAATGATCAAGATTTTCAAGCATGATTTTTTTAACAATTATTTCATAAGAGGGATTCTTGTTGCTTTATGAGATGGTGATAGAGTTATTCCCACAAAATCCTTTAGATTCATGATTTAAAACATATAAAGAGTATTCTTCAAAATAGTCATCATGTTTCAACAGGAGCATTGTATTATTGAATTTGGTTGGTGAGGTATTCTTTTGTCTTGTGTGCACAAGTGTGAAATGTTTCATTTATGTTTGATAAAGATAGGAGTTACAAAATTTGTCCAAAACCTTTGGCATTGATTGTGCTATGCCTTGAAGTCTACGAGGCCCTGGTTTGACAAGTAAATGTTGTGAATTGAATGTAAAATTCCACCAACCAAAATTTCAGCACCGTTGTTGGGGAGGCATTGAAAGGAATTCTGGTAAAGTTTAGATTTTTTTTTTTTTTTTTTTTTGTAGAGGTAAGTATGCTTTGTTTTTTATTTGAAGTGTGCTTATATTTCTCGAAGGAATTTCCTTTGCATTAATTATGTGTTGTAGACATATTTTTTTGAATTAGCTACAACATTTGGGTTGAAATTATTTTTTCTAGCAAGAATTTTAACAATTCTATTGATTATTTCTGGTTTAATTTCTTTCAAAATGCATGACTAGGAGAGGTAGTGGTCCAAAGCCCAAGAAGGGTAGAAAAAATATTGATAAATCATAAAAAAGTTCTCACGGTGAGCCTTCTATTGTAGGCAATAATTCTAAGTAGATCTAGACCAATCACACTAGTACCTTTCACCTAGACTTTGGAGACAGTAGTTCAGGAATCTCACAGCCAGTCGAGGGGAAGAAGGAGACTATTTGGACTGAAAAACTAAATTCGAGACACAATCAACCTTCATAGTCTATAGGAAGTGGTTTGTTTAGAGGAGGAAAGATGACAGATAATGAATAAGTGCATGGAGAAGGGACTGACGAGAATCAACCACTAGAAGAACAATCCACTTCTGGGTTTCCAATTGTGGACCCAAATGAAACTATTCAAATGAAAAGCATTCCACCTTCTCTTCTTCCACGCTTTCAAGGTAAGGTCCATGAAGATCCCGACTCTTTTATTTTTGAGTTTGATATACTTTGTAGAAGTGATGACTATTCTTTGGATGCCTAGAAGCTAAACATTTTCCCCGCCACTACAAGAAAAGAGGTAATTTGTGAGGGTCATGGTTGTGACGGACCTTTAAGGTCCGTCACCAATGTGACATATGGTGACGGTCTTTAAAAAAGCATTGTTGTAAGTGTATATAGTGATGGTCCTTTAAGGTTTGTCACCAAAGCCATTTTCAATGACACTTTTGGTGAGGGTCGTTAAAGGCTCGTCACTAATTCTCTCTTTGGTGACACTTTTGGTGAGGGTCATTAAATGCCCATCACTAATTCTCTCTTTGGTGACACTTCTAGTGACGATATTTTATTGATCGTCACCAATGATCTTTTTGGTTACTTTTGGTGATGGTCAATAAATGTTCGTCATCATTGATCATTCCAATGAGTTTTTTATAACGCTTCATGCCTGTGACAGACCTTTAAGGTCCATCACCAATGTCGCATATGGTGACGTTCTTTAAAAAATCGTTGTTGTATGTGTATATAGTGATGGTCCTTTAAGGTTTGTCACCAAATCCATTTTCAATGACACTTTTGGTGAGGGTCGTTAAAGGCCCATCACTAATTTTCTCTTTGGTGACACTTTTGGTGAGGGTCGTTAAAGGCCCATCACTAATTCTCTTTTTGGTGACACTTCAGGTGACGATATTTTATTGACCCTCACCAATGCTCTTTTTGGTTACTTTTGGTGACAGTCAAAAAATGTTCGTCATCATTGGTCATTCCAATGAGTTTTTGATGAAGCTATGTACTTGTTACTATATTTTTTGTCAAAAAATAATGATTTAAGACCATTGTTGTGGAGTCTTTTTTATTATGTGTCCAAGGTCATAGTGGTTATAATAGTCAGTCAATTTGTTAAGAATTAATTAGTGTGTATCATTTCCCTCAAGTCATAAGAATATAGTTTTCCTATGAGTCAACACATGATTCATTTCTATTAGGTTTATTATCTAGCAAATATCCTTTAATTTTATGAACCCAACAACAAGGATTAATTCTAATTTTGGTACTGGTCATCGAAGTCCAATGAAGTATAAACCATCAGATCTAAAGTTGGTCAACAACCATTACTTTTCATTGGACCCAATGATATTATAACTCCAAACATAAGTCGTAAGTCACATTGGGTAATTTGAATGGTCTAAATCATCAAACATTCATTCACCTTCAATATTATTAAAAAGCGCAAACCTTTATAAGGGGATTTTTAAAATTCGATGGAGAAATTATGTTGCCACTAATATTTGTTCTATTATTTTATTTTTGTTAAGCTTGGCAGGTCCATTCCATTTTCTATTATAAAATAAGCAAGTTTACACCACATAGATTAATCAGGTGGCCTCAACTTGCCCTGAAGGGAAACCAAGTATGTTGGTCACCGGTCGTCGTTGTAAGCCATCTAAAAACAATATTGTCTTAATCTTTCCAGCCAAGCTAGATATGTATCTATCTCATGTCCATACACTACATAACTGTAAAAACTGATATTTGCAACATAGAAATTAAACGCTAACCACATAAGACGAAATTATGCATGGGTAAGAGTCTAATCCTTCTGATCCTCTGAGGCAGATGCAATGGGTGTTGGATCCTTGGCGGATGCTCTTGGCATATCATACAGCTCCAGTATGAAAGGGATATGGTGGTCGATTATGTCCATCCTAATATCCTATTTATGCCGCTAGAAGAGGATTTTCTCCATATCCTTCTTATAGTTCAGCATTCCCTGTAGTGTCACTGCCATACCCACGGAGATCTTCTCCATCGCCTTGCCTAATAAGCTCTTCGTTAACCAATACAAGTACATGGTTTGCTTGAACTGTGTGATTATTCTACGGGTGTTACCCGGATCCAGGATTAGGGTCCTCTAGTTATCCATTTCTTCCTCTGTCTTGCTTCCTTGTTTTACCTCCTCTTCCCATTCTTCCAGCAATTTTCAGATTCTAGCATCCGTCCCTTCTTAGTAAGCCTCTGCTGCTTTGGTGATGAGATTTTCTACTGAATTCCGACCATTATGTGGTTCTAGAATCTCTAGCACTTTCTTTGCGAGCCGCAGGCATGGCTGTGCCCCAAGCCCCCTACCAGCTACTTCCCCCACCCCTTCCTATGAGCATCTAACCCTCATGCACTTCCTCGCCACAATCAAGCTCCCCCCCTGACCTTGTTTACAGAGCGCGAAGCTTCGCAACCCCACAACAAGCAATTGCCCCCTAGCAGTCATGGGTTTTACCCATTTGACAGAAGGTATGGACACATAACCAGGCAATGGAAAGAAATTGCCTTCCCCATTGCCACCAACAATTTTCTATCCCCCAAATTCTCTTACTAGTTACCCTCCTTTCACCCCGACAAAACCCCAACCAGAACATAATTACAATGTTGAAGTGGAGCTGAATTACATACCCAAAGTCTGTAGGCGTTTGTCGTCGGCCTTGGTTCTTCATGTTCCGGCGTCCTCCCACTGCACTGTAATGCCACCCTTGTCCACTAGCTTTCTTTCTAACACTGCACGTTGAGTTACCTATCCTGCCAATATACCTGCCTTACCTCCAGTCCCACCACCTTGCCCACCTCCCCAACATGCATTCATGTCAAGGGGTCACCGCACCCCCTGCCTTGAGCATGTGGGCGATGGCAGTATTAAAATCCCAGGTACCATTCATGACTGCACCCAGGTTGTCCCAACTGTCGTCCCGCATCCCGATCGGGATAATATTTGTTCTATTATTTATGTCAATGACATTTTAATGATAAGTGTATCTTCATGTGGTAAATACCATCGAGTTCTTTTATTAATCGTTGAGTGGAGTGAATAAGAAGTGAGGTAAGAGGATATGTTAGGTAGGTTTAATGATTTTAAATATTTTTCAAATTTTTAATTATTTAATTAATGTTTTTCTTTATATTTTATTTTTTATTAATAGTTAATATTTGTATTTAATTTGATTTGATCTTTTTATTTTTTATTTATTTTTAATTTTAACTTTTTATAATAATAAATGTAATTATTTATTTAAAATTAAGATATTAATTTTTTAATTAGTATAATAGTTATTTTATTACAAGTTATAATAATCATTACAATAATATATCTAATGCAGGGCAAACATGAAAATTGAAGGAGTGATTTTTTATTACGAGAATATGAGAGAAAGTTATATAACGAGGGAGACATGAGGCGAAACTGACAAAAGGAGGCAAGATCTAATTAGGGTCAGATTGACAATAACATTCAACACTAACTAGGGATGATGCTCCCCTATGAAGGATCAAGAACGTATAACAAATGCCTTCACATTGGTCATGGAGTTGACTTATGAGGACAAGACAACTCAAGGACAAAACATAAAGCAAAAGAAGGAAAGTATTTGCATCTCAAAGTTTTGATTTATCAAAAACAAGAACGAAACAAGAGTTAGACATATGAGATCCACAACATGCAAAAATTAACAAGTTTAGTGAATATTCAAAAAATATTTGTTCATAATTTTCAGTTTATTGAGTAATTATAATACTGAGTTAGGAACATGATCGTATTTTAGTATATGTCATTCTTCATAATAGAGTTCAACACTATAACAAGTCATACCTTTTTGTAGTTAATTATCAAGAAAATACATAAGTCATAGAACTAATTAAGATTCGTAAGAGTGACTTCCATTTTTTAGTAAAGTTTTATTGAAACTAGGGAGACTAGTTGTCAGGGATTTTGGTTCCCCTTTGGTCACATGAAATGAGTTTCCGGAATCGTATGTCACTCCACTGCCAATTAGCGTCCATAGCCCCGATGTAGTCATCCACTATCCTGAGATGAGGAACTCTCTGAACTCTTGTTTTAAACTTCATGTTAGAGATCTTCGTTAAATATATTTAGCAAATATAACATTCACAACATGGGAGGATTATGCACTGGAGTTAGTCCAATATCACTGACCTTGCTCTGCTGCAAGTGAGTGTCCATAGCCTTGACAGAGATATCAACATACCCCATCGAAAGTTACCTCAACAGAAGGAATGGAAGGATTACACACTAGATTTTAATCTAGCACCATTGGCCTTACTCTCCTACCAACGAGAATTTATAGTTTTGATGGAGATACTAGCATGCCCCACACAAGAAAACATCGGTTCCTATGCCAAGGGCAGTATGGTGATAAGGGAAGGTCTCATGCATGGCTATAATGTAACTAGTCCTACCAAAGTTTCAATTATATTTTATGAAAGCCCAATCTTATGGTTATAGGTCTAGCTCTTATGACTCAATGCATTCCCCTAGTATTTATGTGCAAAATAGCATGAAAGAGAGTTGTGGTGAGCAATGTTAAACATGAAGAAGAAAGTAAAGAAATTGCGATTTGATCCATTTAAATATTGTTACCCCTTAAACATGATTTACAAACAAAGTCTTTAAATAAGCATTAAAAACTCGTTAATATAGCTCGTACTAAGAATTCATAGATGTGTATTCCATTATACTACGATCTCATAAAGATTCTTCAAGATGCAAAAACCTTCATGTTTATTGATTCTAAACCTAGTAAGAATAAAAGTTTTATTTATGTACATGGTTTACATACAATATGTTTCAATGACAATATTTATCAAAGAAATTGAAAATATAGTGTAGCCAAACATAAATTTTATAATGACAAGCTTCCTAACATTGGGCTCCATTCTTAACCAAAATTGTAGCATAGGAAGTAAAGAGTAAGATTTTTCAACTAACTCGCATCCTAGAAGAGAGTAGATATAAAAGAAACATGAAATTGGTGTTCTTTTAAAAACTTGATTCATCCATTCCTCCACAAAGTCATGATATCCCATTTGAAAATTTAAATGATTAAGATTTTCAAGCATGAATTTTTTAACACTTATTTCATAAGAGGATTCTTGTTGCTTTATGAGATGGTGATAGAGTTAGTCCCATAAAATCCTTTAGATTCATGATTTAAAACATATAAAGAGTATTCTTCGAATTAGTCATCATGTTTCAAATCAAAGCTTGTAGTACTATGATCAAATTCCTTAGTACGTCGCAAAAGAGAATGAAAATAATTATTGTCATTATATGAGGCAACAACCTCAAATTTTGAATAAAAGTGTCATCCTTAGAAACATGGGAAACAATTTTTTCCTCATTATAAGATTTATGTTCTGAAAACCATGAATTTAAATCATGATTATACAGTAGGATATTACATCGGTTATAGCTATAATAACTAGGAGGATATGAAAGGAAATAATTGATACATTCAATTTCGTTTTCATTTATAAATTCATTTTCCTCATAGTTATCATAAACATGTTGCAAAGTTATTGATTCAATTGAGTTATCATAGCCCTCATTCTGACAAGTATTAAAAATATCTAAAGTATGTTCAAAACAAGAACCAAAATCGTGATCATATTGTAAGTCTACTTCATGACTCAATTCATCATCATATCGATCATAAACAGGAGGTTGGGAAAACTCAACATGAACATCAGGTGAAGTTGAGTCAAAATAGTCAAAGATAAGTTCATGTAATAGTTTCCCTGCGACATCCCAAAAAGGTTTAAGAATATGATCAATAGGTGGAAGAATCTCTTTGTTTATCAGTTGTTGTCGAGGATTTTCAAGAATACGTTTATAATGTCTGATTAGTTAGGTGTAGAATCAAATATTTCAAATGAAACCTCTCCTATATTACTACTATTATTATCATCCTGTAAGCATGAAATCAAAGATAGATTAGATCCACTAGGAGATATATAATATGAAGATTTATTTAAGAATAAATGTGTTATATGATATCATATTAAAGAAAGAGAAATGTTTTGTTCATGATATTCAAGATTTGACAACACATCTTGTTCATTAATAAATGTCATAAAAGGTGATTTTTGAAGGTTTTCAAAAATAGATTCATTAATGTTTCCTTCTATTTCAAATTCATAATCCATTTGGGTTTCTTCATTGTTATCATCATATTGATTTTCAAGGTTATTATCATCATTATATTTGCAATAGTCAAAGTCAAGTAATCCTATAGGATACATACATTTATGATAGTCACGAAAACTTGTATGAAAACCTTTGAGAGAGGAAATTGTACCAGGAGGGATACTTTTGTACCACTTTCGAGCATCACCTTCCAAGGACATCATGAATAACTTCATTAGAACATCTTCATGGTGTATCCCCATCTTTGGAATGCACTTGTGGAAATCTCTAAGATGTTGTGTCAGATTTTCACCATCGTCATTTCGAAAATGGGGCAGGTAAGCATCCCATATTTCTATGTCTGGTGACTCATGTGGACAATCTGCAACATCAGAAAAATTCAAAGGAGCAAAATGTGAAGAAATCCATGAAACCGTCATTGAAACAAAATCTACAATAAAACTAAATTAAGGAGTTGCCAGGTGAACAAATAAACAAGAAAGATTTACCCTAAACCCTATAAGGTGCTTAAAATTGTAATCATGTCTACCAACAGCTCACATAATTAACCGTTAACTCAGTTACCAGAGGAAACAAAATCTTTACAATTCGATCCCCGGCAATGATGCCAAAATATGTTGGTGCTCAAATTGTCTCGGTAATTGAGGACAACTTGAGACCACATTATTGAGTATCCTAGATCCTCCCGCTCTAGGTGATAAGGACTGACCTCCCTTTCATCACAGTGGGTATTCCCGGGTGATAATCAAAATTGAATATTCGTTATAAAATAGTTTGAATTAAATATATTTTCTAATTAAACAAATAAATATTGCAGCTTATTGAATAAGAAGTGTTTTAAATAAAATATTTTTTTTGGGGAAAATGAGATGTTAGGTACATGTTGAAGAATCTAGGGCAAAGTGGTGTAGTGTGATTCTTCGTTACTTGATAACAATTTGTGGAGTCTTTTTACTTTTCTTGTTAGCTTATTATTCTTCCTTTCTTATTAGTGTATATGTGTGTACTTCAACAAATTGCTATCAAAACATAAAAACAATAACACAAGATGTTGGCTCTCTGCCAAGGCCAAAACCTCTCTACTCTTGAGAGGAAAACCCCTTAGTGAATTTCTCTTATTGAAGCTTCTATTGATCAATGCCAAACCCTAGACCCCTGATAAAGAGATCCTCCAAGCACAAGTCAAGTCTTCACTCCTTTCTGCACCTTATACCTTGGCACTTCTTCCGGCACTTTGTCTTCCAACACTTCATCTTCCAATTAGATTCCTTTCACCTTAGAGAGATGGGCTCCTTCGCTAGGCTTAGGAGTCCTTGGAGGCTTGATCTCTCACACAAACAAAGGACTATTAGCTATTGTCATCCCTTACTGCACCTCGCACATGTGACTGTTTCTATCACTAGAAACAGTGCTTTATACTTCGGTTTTTTGCTTCCTTACTTCACTTGAGAGTCCTTCCATGCTGGAGTAGGAGGCCTTGTAGGCCTACTTTCAGCTCCAAACAAAGTGAGATATGCAACTATGATTTTACTGTTGTGATAGCTGCAAGTTGTCCTTCATTTCCTCGCACGTGTGGCTATGTATGCCCTAGGAAACAGTCTCTTAACCTTCGTTGTTTCTCCTTCTTTCTTCGCTGCACCTTATAGACCTTTTTCCTCGGCTTACTTCATTTCTCCTTGTCTTCTATCCTTTGCGGAATTCAGATCTCAAGTTGTGCATTGTCTTTGGAGTGGACAACCTCTATAAATAGAGGATTATCACTCCATTTAAGTCGACTTGAGTGATTTCATTTAGGCTGACTTGTCTTCTTAATTGTAGGCTAACTTTGAGGGCAGTTTGGTAGCTGACTTGTTGATAAAACATCAAATAGTTTCCATGGTGTTGTACAACATGCTTGAAGGAGCTAGTTAAAGGTGCCATTGCCTAGGAGTAGACTTGACTTTGCTTGGAGGTTTCCCCTTGACTTTAATATATATTTATACATAGTGTAACATGCCTTTAAGGCCTTAAATATTTTCTTTTGACTATTTGAATCACCTATAGCACTTTGACATGTGCTAGACCTATTACAATGAGAAAGAAACTCATTGTCATATATTAGAAAATCTTTGTCACAATGTGACATTGGACCATGCTTGGCCAAGATTATAAACCCAAGGGAATAATACTAAACCCAAGGGATTAATATTATAAACCCAAGGTATATAAACCATAAGAAAATTACTATAAACCCTAAAATAAATGTGGTTGACCATTGTTCATTTTCATATTAAGACAATATTTGTCACAATGCGACGTTGAACCATGGTTGATTTTCATATTGAAAAAATTTATAACAATGTGACATTGTTGATTTTCAATTAAGAAAATATTTTCACAATGCCACATTGGACTATGCTTGACGAGAATTATAATCCCAAAAGATTAATATTATAAACCCAAAAGATTAATATTATAATCTTTTAGACGAAGCAAAGTCTTCCTCAAACCGCAAAAAAACCAAACCTTAAGACAATGCCACATCTAGACTATTGGAAGAAGCCAAACCTGGAGACAAAGACAAAACCAGAATATCCGCTGAAACCAAACCCTAACATGACGCTAAACTCTATTTAATGGACCAAACTAGCCCTTACCTGTTGGATCTTTAGATGCACTAGGTTTTCAAATATGTAATATAACTAAAATTTGTGTCTGCTATTCCATTTTGTGCTTCAAACATTTGATAGTTTATAAACCAAAGTTGGAGTGGCCCCAAACACAACCAAAAGTAAAGTATTACATAAGCCACGAGCTGGCTTCACGTGAGTTAAAGGACTATGAAGAGATGGACTGCTTCTTTTTAGGGTATATATTTTCTTTCATGCCCTCTCGTATCTTTACTTTTATGAGCGCATGGGAATAATTCAAACGTCTTTTGCTTTGGTGCGTTTGCTTTTATTTACTTTACAGATGCGATTTAATCCAACTAAAATTAATGAAGGGCATTTTCTAATCCACTATTTGAATTAATTATATAAATTATTATATATTTTATAAATCTTTATTAATTATTTTTATATTTTTTAAATTAATATAAAAATGAAATAGTATTTATTTATTTATTAATTTTTTTTTGGTAAAATTTCAATATTAAATTCTATTATTAATACTTAACACTAAAACTCTACCCAATATTTTAAATTTAATATTATAAAACTTAATTATTAATCATATAATTATTATAATTATATAATAACTTATATTTATATTAATATTAAATCTCCATCATATATTTAATAATAGTATATGTAGATTAATATGGTTGTGTATATAGTTGATATTTGCCTATCACCATATTTATTAATGTGGTTGTGCCAATAAATTACTAAATTTCAATTAGTTAAATATAGGTATTATTTTATAATTACATTAAAAGATAAGTGTTAGATGTTAGATATTAGAACTTAGATATAAATATTTTTTAAATTCTATTTTTTTATTAATAAAATTACTTACAATTTTTTAGATAAAAGAAAATCATAATATGCATTTTATATTAAAATAGATAACATATAGACAATAGTTATAAATTAACATCCATTTTGTCATATAAATTAAAAAGAATGATTTTGTAATCATATTTAAATTTAATTAATAATCATATAAAAAATTAATATTTACAATATAACAATATTCTTAACCATGAATATTCACCCATTTTACAATGGATGTTATTATCTATTAAATAGGCTTTCTTACAATACCATGGGCCAATACCTTGAGTTATCACTACCACATACCCAAAAACCTTAACTCATTTAAAAAAAAATAAAAAAAATAAAATTAATTAATTAATTATTTAATTATAATTCAATTTTATAACTTTTTTATATTAAAACCTAATACTTACAATAAACATACAATATAACAAGATTATAACAAGATTCTTAACCATGGATATTATTAACTTGTTTCAAAATCAAAATATTTTATAAATATTTAATTTTATTTTTATTTTATATTATTTTTAAACTAAAATCTAAAAGAAAAAGCCATGGGGAGATGTTGCAGTGGTGTAAATATTTGTAAACATTTACATGTGGTCTCAATTAAAAAGTAATAAAATGTTAAGAATACATGTCTTTCATCCCAAATCCCTTTATACGAGCCCATATCCATCTTAACTTTGGATCTACCAAATGCTAACAGGGATCGAATGTCTTGAGATGCAAACCTCTTTTAGAGTGAAAGGAGATTTGATCCCTTTAAGGGCTTGGTAGATTTAGAGTTAAGATGGACCTAAACAAGTTATAAAACGTTTGATTATGGTTATGATGACAATTATTTTTCTACATTTTTTCTTTTTAAATACTATATTATTATAAAAATGATTAAACCATTCAAAATTTATAATTAATTCATAATATAATAAATATGAAACAAATAGGTTAATTATTATGCATAGTTTAAATCATATCAAAATTTCAAAATAATTGTTCTATAAAAATTTAATCATATTGAAAAGAAAAGAAAATATCATTAATAAAATTATTATTATATTTAAATAAATAAAATAATTATTACATAATAATAATAATAATAAAGTAATGCGACTGGAGATGTCGGCCATGAGGGTTAGGGTTTGAGGTTGAACCACCGCGAGCAGATTGGACTCGAAGACCAGGTGCAGGGGAGGCTGCTCGTCTAGCGCTTGACCAAATCATAGACTGCAGATACGGGCGAAGGGTAGGAGGCATAAAACTGAGGGATATGACAGAGAAATGGCAAGCAGGATTAAGCGGCAGGTGTCTCCCAAGGGCATCGAAAAAACCCAGGTTTGTAATTCCAAACAATAAACTTGAAGAATTCAGATGTTATATGAGAGATCATGCTTTAATTTGTAAGTTCGTAGGGTTTTGGCCGTCTGAGAAGGATTTGTCCAAGTGGATACAACAGAGATGGAAACCTAAGGGGCATATAGATTTAAAACTGGGGGCAAAGGGTTTTTTCACAGTTATATTTTCTAATCTGGAAGATAAGGAAAGGATTTTTGAGGGAGGACCCTATTTTATGAAAAATGCTGGTTTATTTATGCGGCACTGGGAGGATTGATATAACCCAGTCAAGGAAAAAATGTTAGCAACACCTATTTGGATCAGATTATTTAGACTACCAATGGAGTTTTGGGACCCGGAGATTCTAGAAGGAATAGGGAACACAATCGGGACATTTGTTAAAGTAGCAGAGACTACCAAGAGAGGGAGATACACATCCTATGCAAGGATCTGTGTATACATGAACATAATAGAGCCGCTTCCGGAGTTTATCGAGTTAGAATACCATGATGAGGTTTGGCAGCAACCAGTGGATTACGAACACATCCCATTTCGTTGTAGAAGATGCCATGAATACGGCCACCTCTTCAAATAATGCCCTTTAAATATTGTAGAGGAATCAACTGAAAAGAAAGAAGAAGAGAAGAAGGCAACATAGGCAAACGGAGGGACTGACGAGGGATTTAAAGAAGTGCCTACCAGAAGGAAATCTACAAAAGGATCGCCCTTGCTGCAACCACCCGTTAAAATAGTGCCATTGGAAAATCAAAACAAGTTTAAGGCC
Source organism: Pinus tabuliformis (assembly GCA_031772625.1). Lineage (NCBI taxonomy): Eukaryota > Viridiplantae > Streptophyta > Pinopsida > Pinales > Pinaceae > Pinus > Pinus tabuliformis. The sequence goes on from CM062810.1 coordinate 828,743,039, forward strand.
CTTCAGGAAGAGGAAATGGAGATGGAAAAGGAAGATAGTGATGAAGAACCTATGGAACTATCAAAAGAAACAAAAGAACAGGACACAATTCAGATAAATAGGGAACAAGGAGGGATAGAAGATAACATGGACTTGCTAAAAGATCAAACCCAAATGGAGGTAGATCCTCAAAAAGACAGAGGAAGCGAAGAGGAACGAATAATGAGGAGACTGTTACAGGAATGGAGGTATCTAGATGAGAGATTTATACCAGAAGAACAAAAGCAATTATATAAAGAGATGTTCCAAAAATACAAGGACAAGGTAGGAGTACGTTCAGCAAGTCAACCAGAACAAATAGGAATGCAAGGGACTCAGAGTATCGGAATGGGCAGTATTGGCAAAGGAGGAAGGAAATGTGGTAGGCGTCCAATGAGTGAGACCATCCAAGTGGTAGGGGAGATGCTGGTGAATTCAGGACGAGTTATACCTCTCTCAGAGGTATTTCAACAACCATCAAAAATATTAAAATGATAATCACAAGCTGGAATATCACAGGTCTCAATAGCAGGGGAAAGCAGAGATATCTAAGGGACAAGTTGAAAAAAGATAAACCCAATATAATGATAATTCAAGAAACCAAGATTAGTACTCAGAAAATGGAAGAAATAATGAAAAGATTTAATACTCACTATGAGATAATGGGTCAGGAAGTGGCAGGCAGTGCAGGATGTCTAACAGTCTTATGGAATCCTGAGGAAGTTCAATTCGAAAACTGGGTTAGCTTTCCTCGAATTATTTTAGGAACCTTTTTAATGATAGGTTCGTTGGAATGGATAATCCTTACAGGGGTATATGGCCCGCACTTATCAAGTGAACGCATAAGCTTTCCCGGATATGCCATGGATTGCAGGTGGGGAATTTAACATGATTACAACCCTAGCGGAAAAACGAAGAGGATTGAGAAGAGAAGACCAAGACAAGGAAGCTTTTGGTGACATGATATTGGAGCAAAGATTGGTTGATATTCCCACAATAAATGGGATCCACACATGGAACAACAGAAGAGGGGGCAAAAATCAAATTGCATCAAGATTGGACAGATTTTTAATATCGGAGCAAATTATAAATAGACATATTCATAGAAACAATTATCCTTTCAGCAATGGGCTCAGACCACTGGCCAATCAGGCTAGAAATTGACATTAAAACGAGCCCAAAGAAATGCCTTTTTAGGTTTGAAGCATTCTGGCTTAGGAATCAGCGGTTCATGCCAAAGGTGGAGGAGTGGTGGACCCAGAGCCAACAAAAAGGACGAAGCAAGATGCAGACTTTCCACCTAAAACTAAAATAACTCAGAGAAAAAATGAAAAAATGGAACAAAGATGAATTTGGGAATATATTTAAGGAGCAGCAACGATTAGAGCAAAAAATGAGAGAACTGCAACAAGAAATTATATCAAAAGGCAGAAGTGAGGAGAGAATCAGAGAAGAGGGCATAGTGATAAGCCAAATTGAAGAACGAAGAAAACAGGAAGAGATACTATGGAAGCAAAAGTCTCGAATAAACTGGCTCCGTGAAGGAGAAAGGAACACGAAGTTCTTCCACCAAGCCATGATCCAACACCGACAAAGGAATAGAATATTCTTCATCAAAAATGAGGAAGAGCAACGTATAACCCAGCATGAAGAAATGGAAAAAGTTCTAGTCGGCACTTTAAGGATATCCTCACAGAACCTCAAGTGAATAGAGAAGAGGCTATAGGAAGGATATGCAACGAAATCCCAAGAATGATTACTAGTGACCAGAATTTAGCTCTTATGAGGGCAGCAACCCTAGAGGAAGTGGAGGAAATAGTGAAAGGGATGAAAAGAAATAAAGCTTGAGGACCAGACGGATTTACAGTGGAATTTTACCAAGCAGGCTGGCACTTCCTAGGGCAAGACATCTTGGAGGTGGTTGAGGAATCACACAAACACCAGAAGGTATGGCCTAGCCTAAACTCAACCCTTTTATCTCTTATTCCTAAATCTGCTCATTCATAAACTGCTCAAGGTTTTCGTCCTATTGCTCTTTGTAATGTAATATATAAGATTATTGCCACTCTAATGGCTAAAAGATTGAAACCAATCCTATCTAGTATTATCTCCCCGGAACAGACTAGGTTTGTGGAAGGGAGATAGATTTTAGACGGCTTGGTGGTATCTCAAGAAGTGGTACATTCTCTGAAACAAAGAAAGGAAATGGGAATCATGATAAAATTGGATCTCTCAAAGGCGTATGACCGTCTAAACTAGGATTACCTTAAAACAATTTTAATGGCATTTGGCTTTTGCAATAGATGGGTAAACTGGATCTATGATATGATATCTACTCCCAATTTCTCCATTCTCTTAAATGGATCACCACCATCGACTTTCAATGCCACAAGAGGATTGAGACAAGGGGATCCTTTATCCCCATTCTTGTTCATCATAGCAGCGGAAGGACTAGGACGATACCTCAAAAAAGAACTGAGAGAGAGAAAAAGCACAGGATTGAGGCCGTGGGGAAACGACTTACCAATTACTCATTAGCAGTTCGTTGATGACATAATGCTTTTTTGTGTCATTTTTCTAAGAGAAGTAAAAAGGGTTAAACGAATTCTGGATCTCTTTATGGAAGCATCAAGCACAAAAATAAAAAAGAATAAATAGTGCACATTCCTCTTCAATACACCAGATGGGGTCAAAGCCCACCTGGCCAGAATTCTGTGTTTCTGCTCTAGAAAATTACCTACAAAATACTTGGGAAATCAATTAGCTTTAAACCCTCTGAGGATAGCAAATTCGCAGCAATCCAATGAGAAACTCAAGAACGGACTGGCTAATTGGTCTTTCTGATCTCTAAATATAGCGGGAAGACTAGTGCTTCTTGAATCAATTCTTCAAGTAATTCCTATCTACCCTCTCTCGGCAATGGCGGTCCCTTAAGGAGTATGCACAAAAATGGCGGATATATTCAGAAAATTCATCTGGGGAGGACCAAAGCAACAAAAGAAATGGGCTTTAATATCATGGAAGGGCCTAATAAAAAATAAAGAAGGAGGACTGGGTCTCAGAGACCCATATATCTTGAACCAAGTTCTAGGAGTGAAGCTATGGTGGAGATGGATGAGGGGTGGAGAGGATCTATGGAAAAAGATATGGACCCAAAAATACAATATGCCCACAACCACGAAAGATATTCTTAGATTGGAGGAAGTTCCAAGAGGATCCACAATATGGGACCTGGCTAGTCAAAATAGAGATATTATAGGCAATCATGCATTCAGGGAAATATGGAATGCAAATTCAGCTAAATATTGGAAGGAAGCCTAGCAACAAAGAGAGAGAATGATAGAGATACAACGCCTGCAAAATACATATCAGAAGGCCACAACTGAGGGGCTAAATTATGTTAGTGAATATTGGAAGGAAGAAAGGCAAGATGAAATCTGGAGAACTTGGAAGAAAGCAGAAGAATGGGATAGCCACATTAATCCTGAACATAAATCTATATTTGTAAAGAAATGGAATCAAGAAGAATTAAAATCAGAACAGGCCCGGATATACTGCGATGGGGTAGATCCACAAAGGGAAATTTTATGGTAAGAGAAGCTTATCATCTAACCACCCGACAGGAGCAAGATGAAGATACATTCATGTGGAAACAAATATGGCTAAAAAATTGGTGGCCGAAGGTAACCTTGTTCATATGGTTAGTAGGAAGAGGACGAATTTTGACTTGGGATCAGATACAGAAGCGAGGATTCCATGGACCTCCTAGATGTAACCTCTGCAAACAGGACAAAGAAATGCAAGAAAATCTTTTGAACTCTTGCCCTGTCACCCAGCAGTAATGGGAAGAAATCAGGAACCTTTTTGGGAGAACAAACAGAGATCCTCATGACATTAAACAAACCATTTATCAATGGGGGAAAGGTCAATTCTCAAGCCCGATAGTTAATAGAGCCTGGAGTCTAGCAATGGGGTTTAACATATGGCTAATATGGAAAGAAATAAACCAAAGAATAGTTCAAGACAAAGGCAACCCTCCATAGATGATTTGGAAGCAGACCCAAAAATTGATAAGGGAAACTATCCTAGCGAAAGCCTGGGCGCAAGAAGACTGGAAAACAAATCCAGAAGAAGGTCGGATCCTAACAAGTCTAAACCTGGGACAAGGCATGGTTTATCCTCAAAAGAAAAAAAACCAGAGCACTCATAACCAGAGCTCAACCAGGTTCTAATGTCCTCGTGAAGGCTTCATCAAACTAAATTTCGATGCGGCCTCTAAAGGAAACCCAGGGCCAACAGTGTTCGGAGGTATTTTTAGAGATAATCAAGGACGAACTAGATGGGTTTATGCTGATCGGGGCGGTATAATGAGCAATAAGGAGGCTGAATTAATGGCAGTCTAACAAGGCATCAGAATAGCAATCCGAAATGGGTATACTAAGTTGGAAATTTAAGGAGACTCGAACCTACTAATAGAGATGCTCAGGAAATTGAACAATGGTAAGGATTGGGAAAAGGTAGCGAAGAGTTGGAGGACGACCAGACTAATTCAGGACTTGGCAGAAATAATGAAACACATTGATTACAAGATCATCAACCATGTTAGAAGGGATGGTAATAAGGCCACTGATTTCCTAGCTAACTGGGGTTGCAATGAACAAGATGGAAAGGTAGACAGTATATGGCCAATTCATTTGGAAAAGCCATGTTGGGAGACCCTCAGTTCAATCATTACGCAGGATAATAATGAGATTACAGCTTCAAGATAAAGGTTACAGATGGCCCTCGATCGGGGTGGAAGACGTGGTGACGTGCGAAAATATGATGAAGGAGAGAAGGTGGCAATGCAGGCCACTGTCAAACATAATAATTCCACAGGATGTCGGGACGGCTTGCAGGCAAGGTAGCATCTCGAGGTGCGGAGGCGACAAGGAAGTGAAGGAAGAAGCAGGAAGGAACGTCGGCGAATGGATGATGGGACATCGGGTAGATGGCAGAAGAATAATAAGGGTAGTGAAGAGCAGAACCAAAGTTAGAATGCTGCAAAGGAAGGAGACGAAGGGAGTTTGATGCGGTCTGGTGTTCTCTGCAACTCGACTTAGGATGAGGTATGTATCTATAAAACCATTCCTTGCTCTCTTTGCAATCTCCAGCAATATTAGGGAAGATGGAAGAGGTTTAATCGTTGTAGAAGGAAAATGAAGGGAGAGGGACGTGGAAGCCTTCCCTGTTACTACTAGTCAGAAGACAGAAGGTGGGAGAATGAGAAAGGTTGGGGTAGAATCTAGCAAGGCAGGGTGCTGGGCAGGCCAGGACAAATTTAGGCAAGGAGTAAGGTTAGTTACTGATCAGGGGCAATTGGAGATGGAAAAATAGATGGTTTGGGAGGTAGAGAAGACCCCCGAGAAAATTTGCCAACTTCATTCCAGGGGAGGAGGGCCAAGGAAGGTTAAGACTACCGGAAAAGAGCAGCAAGGGGAGGGCATGAATTTGGAAAGAAGGCCAAGGAGCCTGGTAGCGAGGAACTCACAATGAACACATCTTTCATTGTGGGGCAGGGGAGTCAGGCGATAGCCAAGAACAAACCAGCTCGCCCAAGTCGCAGAAGAGGGCGTAGGGGCAAAGGAAGACCTCGCCAATCAGGCAGATAGGAATTCAGGCCCCCCTCTCTAGTATGTCAGAGACGAGGCCAGAAACCATGAGACATATGGTGCAGGAGGCTAAAAAAGCCTACAACGAAGAAACTGACGAAGATATCCGTAGACTTATTCAAGAATTAGAAGCAAATGTTATGCAGGAAGACTCAGAACCGGAAATGGAAGACTGGGGTAACCTTATTCCTGACCCAGGCAACACTAGGGGACGCCTGACCTTATACAAGCAGGCTTTACACGTATACTGGGTGCTGAAGCGATTACTTGCAAAGGCAATGGAGCAGGTTGCAGCGGAAATGGCAGAGATGGCTCAAGGCATACCCAATTTAAGGCGAGAAATGAAAATTTTCCAAATCACTATGCTCATGCAGGACAGTAAGTTGTAGGAAATTCAACAACAGCTGAAGAAGCTGGCTCTAGTGACAAGAGACGCAGACACTCCCCCTGAAATCATGGTATATTAATCCTTCTAATTGTTCCAATGGTTTTCCTTGTCAGTTCTTTAAGAACAATTTCTCCTCTTCTTGTTAATAGTTTTAATGACGGTAGGGAACCAGATTAGTAATTTTGGTAGCGAAGTTTATTTGGTATGGATTTGTAGACTTATTCTTTTTTGTTACTGGTCGGCTTATAAAGATTTAAGGTGGCCAATAGACCTGGTTTCCCTTCTGGGCAGGTTGAGGCTACCAAATGCTTGTACATATTTCAACCTGGTTCTGATATAAATAGAAAAAGAAAGGTCCTACTTTAGCTCACAAAAAAAGAAATAATAATAATAATAAAAATTTTATTTTTTAAAATTTCTATCAATTGTATTCTTATCAAAAGAAGTTTACATCTGATTCCAAGGTTCACATAGAAATCCATAGATTCAATCCAAGAAGATAAGAATGAAATTGCTCATGATCAGACCATTTAACCCAAAAATAATTATTGTAGAGTGAGAGCCCAAGACCTCGCTAATAAATAATTGATAAATAACAAAATAATGCATCATAGCCACATAAAATTATAGCCATATACATCACCCTATGGACACTCTGACACCAACAAATAGAAAATGCATGGATGATTCTTCAGATAAGCCAGAGGGAATTCAAAAGCAAACCCAATCCCTGATAAGTGTTCAACATATGCAAGGAGTTGGACAATCACATAGAAGAAGATGACACTCCTAGAAATCCCCTAACTCTCTGCCAACATAGCACACAAGAAACAACCTCCATCGAAGACATAGAATTTTGGAATTACAACAAATCCAAAATGTTGCAACAAAAAAAAAATGAATTGTGTCCCTTTAACCATTGAGAGACATAATAATTGAGGTGGAAAAGAGATAGAAAACATAAAATATTCAACGACTGACAACAACCATTTGACATAAGAACTTATTCCCTTACCAAAATTCAGATATACCTGGCTCCCATAGAAAGAAAAAAAAAATGGTGCAAATAAAACAAACCATTTCATCCCCCATAATAGAGATAAGATGCAGACTGCCCTGTAGAAACCAAGTTGTAGCATATGAAAAATGAGAACGAACTACCTGAAACCACCTCCATCACTGATCATGATCTGAACAAATTAATGTAGGCGTTTTATTTTCATAATTGAGAGGAGGGTCAATAAGATCTTTGCAAGCAAAGTAGCTCACAAAAACACCTTTAATTGAAGCCAAACATTGGTTGACATTATCCAGACAAAAGCGTTGATTTCTCAACATACACTTAATGTCCTCTAAGGAAGAAAAAACATTATACTTATCCACTTGCTTGTCCTTAAAAATAAGGTGGAAGAGAGTGATCATTTGTTGATGAAGTAACAAAGAACTTGTTGCTGCTCAAATTGTCCCAGTAACTGAGGATAGCCTGAGAAGACATCATTGAGGATCCTATATGTTAGGTCCCCATAATACTAGTGATTACCCGTTACTATTGTAGTTGTATCCCTTATTAATATTGTCGTGCCCTTATTGTCCCCATATTTTTATTACTATGCCCCATAGAATCCCTCTATTGTTATTTTTGTGGCTTTATATTATTATTGTTAGGTCGGCTGGGTTATATTGTGACTCCTTAGACTCCTATATGTAGAAAGGAGGTTTTGTCATTTGAATCATCCAAGAATTGTTCATTTATGTAATGTAAAGGAGGTTGCCCCCTCGAATAGGCTGAATTCTAAGGCGTTGATCTATCTTTTCTATCTTTTCTTGAGCTGGTTTCATAACATTTGGTATCAGAGCTTTAGATTCTAGGGTTTCGCTGCTCCAAATAGGTCATCGTGGCATTTTCTCTATAACTTTTTTCTGAGATGTTTCAGAAGCTTAAAAACAAACCCATTTGAGAAGAAATCGTGCTAAACCTCGGGTCTAAATTTCAGAACTTTTTGCGCTATATTTGCGGAGATATGATCTGAGGAAGTTGGTATTTTACAGACTCCTGAATTACATTCCAAACAGGTGACCTGGGGAAAATCGTCATAACTTTCTCTCTGAGCATCAGATTGAAATTTCGTAAGAAGGTACAGAAAGAGGACAGACTGTAGTTTCCTGTATATATTTTCCAGAGCCACAGGTCAAAATAGTGACTCGTGGCACGTCGTACAAGTTAGCTATACTGAACTAGTCTATAATCAAGTCACTCTGGGAGATTTCACATAACTCTTCCTTGGAGAATCCAATTTGGATCAAACTGGTGGCATTGGAAAGAGGACATAGAGGGCTACTGCAGGTTGCAATTTTAGAACTTTATGATCTGAAAGTATAGAGATACATCAGAGGCAATATCGAGCTCCTACAAAGTGAAAAAAGGTGTGTAGATTCTTTTAAATTTTTGCTTAAGATTGGTTTGAAAATTTATTTTGAAGGAATTCAAAGGGCTAGAAGAGCATTATTATCAGTAACTGATGCCCCGAGGAAAGAAAATGCAAACACCTAGTAAGCAAATTGAAAGCTCTAGCATGATTCATGAAGAAGATGAAGAAATGCTACATGATATATCAAAATTAGAAGAACAAGTGCAACAAGTGTCACTTGCACAAAAAGCAACAGAATCTAAGATGGATGGTTTAAGAAAAGATGTAGAAGCTAAGATGGATGGTTTAAAGAAAGGTTTAGAAGCTAAGATGGATTGTTTAAAGAAAGGCATAGAAGCTGAGATGGATGGCATGGAAGCTAAGATGAATGGCATGGACGCTAAAATTGATGGCATGGATGATAAGATGGAAGAATTGAAGATAAATATGAATAAGTTGCTAAAAGAAATCGTCACTAATGGTGAAAGGGTAATAAAGGAAACTCATGATGAGAACAAAAGAAATGTTAATCATGATTCCATAGACTCTAATGTTGGATTGAAGACCCACCATATTCCAAAAATCGATATGAGGAAGTTTGATGGCAAGGATCCCACAACATGGATATTACAGATGGAGCAATTTTTCGATCTCAATAATGTGCAAAACACAAAAAAGGTACGTATTGCAACTTTATATTTGGAACCAAATCAGTTTGTATGGTATCAATGGCTTTGATCTCGTAAACAAATTATCACTTGGGCAATTTTTACGGAAGAATTGACAGCACATTATGAGGATACAAAAAGCAACACTTTTTTTAGCCAATTGATAAGTCTCAAACAAAAGGGTTCAATAATGGAGCACATTGAGGAGTTCCAAAAATTGAACATAAGGGTAAAAAATATTCCAGAGGAGCATAGGATTGATGTGTTCATAGGGACTTTAAAGGATAATATCCAACATGATGTTTGCCTTTGGGAACCTAATTCATTAGAGAAGGCATTCAGGTTAGCAAGAAAAATGGAAAGCAAAATTATGGCAACCAGGAAGCATACCAGTCACAACTATAAAGATGGAAGTGTTGTTACCCCTAGCCTTCCACAACCTATAAGGTTGACACCACAACAATTGGAAGAAAAAAGAGCAAAAGGGCTTTGTTACAGTTGTGATAGCAAATACATTGAAGGTCATAAGTGTGCTGAAAGGAAATTATTCTACATAGATTGTGAAGAGGAAGAAGAAAAGGAGCAAGAAAGGTCAAAAGAAGAGGATATACTCCAGGAACAAAGCCTAGATAAAGAATAAACGAATTCGACCATATCTTGTAATGCGTTGGCTGGAATTACCACTCCTCAAACCATCAAGATAGAAGGACAAATCAAGAAGAAAAAGGTAATAGTGTTGATTGATTCAGGAAGCACCCACAATTTTATTCATTGTAAGGTAGAAAAAGAATTGAATTGCTTCCTATATCCAGCACCAGAGTGTCAAGTGATGATTGCAAATGGAGGAACGATAAATTTATCTGGAAAGTGCGATAATATCAAGCTATCCATGGGAGAATATGTATTGACTAGCCCAATGCTTTCCATTCCAATGGGAGGTGCTGATGTTGTACTAGGAGTCCAATGGCTACAATCCTTGGGTACAATAGCTTTTAATTTTCAAGAACTTTTCATGAAATTTTCTGTGGAAGGAAAGGAAGTTGAATTAAGGGGTATTGCAGGGAAACCAGGAAAGATAATCGGCTCTAATGGTATGACAAAGCTTCTAAGAAAGGAACAAAGAGGTGTAATTGCACAATTATGTTCGCTAGATGTTTCCACATCGGAATCATCTATTTCCCCAGATCTCCAAAAAGTCCTAGACAATCATTCCAAGGTATTTGAGACTCCCAAAGGTCTCCCACCTATTCATGTTCATGATCATGCTATTCATATGATTCCAGGAAGTGTTCCTCCAAACATCAGGCCATACAGATATCCCTATGCCCAAAAGAGTGAAATTGAACGTATGGTTGCAAAAATGCTTGAGGCTAGTATAACTCAACCTATTCAAAGTTCTTTCTCTGCTCCAGTAGTATTGGTGCACAAGAAGGATGGATCATGGCGCATGTGTCCGGATTATAGGGAGCTCAACAAGCTCACTATTAAAGATAAATTTCACATTCCTGTCATTGATTAATTACTGGATGAATTGCATGGATCAATTTACTTCACCAAGTTGGATCTTCATTCAGGATATCATCAAATCAGAATGAAGACTGAAGATATTTCAAAAATTAAATTTAGAACTCATGAGGGTCATTATGAATTTTTGGTCATGCCTTTTGGCCTTACTAATGCACCTTCTACATTTCAAGGTTTGATGAATTCCATTTTCAAACCCTTCCTTAGAAAATTTGTGTTAGTATATTTTTATGATATACTAATCTACAGCAAGTCTTGGAAGGATCATGTTGAACATGTTGACAGGGTGCTACAACTATTGGAGGAGAAACAATTATATGAAAAAAGATCCAAATGTTTCTTTGGAGTGCAAGAGGTGGAATATCTGGGTCATAGTGTATCTCATGAAGGAGTTAAGGTAGACCCTAGCAAAATTAAAGCCATTAAGGAATGGAAAATCCCCGCATGCATAAAGCATCTGCGAGGATTTCTTGAGTTGACAGGGTATTATCGCAAGTTTGTTAAGGATTATGGGAGAATAGCAACACCTCTAACAACATTATTTAAGAAAGATTCATTTTCATGGACTCTAGAAGCAACAAAGGCCTTCGAACATTTTAAAGAGGCAATGTGCCAAGCACCGGTCTTAGCTACACCAGACTTCACAAAAAGACCCACTGCTTTTGGTGTCATTTTAATGCAAGATGAAAGACCCATTGCTTTTGAAAGTCATCCAATCAAGGGAAAGTTTTTACACAAAGCTATTTATGAGAAGGAAATGTTGGCAATACTACATGCACTTAAGAAATGGCGACCCTACCTAATGGGAAGACACTTCAAGGTAAAAACGGATCATGATAGCCTTAAATACTTTTTAGAACAAAGATTATCCTCTAAAGAGCAACAAAAGTGGGTCACAAAGATGTTGGGTTATGACTTTGAAATCATCTACAAAAAAGGGAAGCAAAATGTGGTGGCAGATGCACTCTCAAGAAAGGATGAGGATGTGGAAGCATTGTTGTGCGCCATTTCTATTATCCAACCAGATTGGATAAATGAAGCAAGGGAGGAATGGAAGAATGATGAAGAAGTGTGGGCACTTATTCGAAAGTTACAACAAGATTCTAGTACATCTGATACATTTAGCTGGAAAAATGATTCGTTATGGTACAAAGATCGCTTATACCTCTGTAAGAATTCACAACTCAAACAAAAGATTCTTATGGAATTGCACACTTCTCCCTTAGGAGGGCACTCAGGATTCTTAAAAACTGACCACAGGGTTAAGAAGGAATTTTTTAGGGATGGCCTTAAATCGGATATTCAAAAGTTTGTGGCAGAATGTTTGGTTTGCCAACAAAATAAAGTTGAAACAATTAAGACCCCAGGTTTATAACAACCTTTATCCATTCCAATCCAACGTTAGGAGGAGGTTTCAATGGATTTTATCACAGGTTTACCCAAGTCTGAGGGAAAGAGTGTCATCATTGTGGTAGTTGACATACTTACCAAGTATGCACACTTTTGTGCATTATCACATCGATTTAAAGCCAGTACAGTTTCTATTGCATTTATGGAAACAATTCAAAAGCTACATGGAAACCCAAAGATTATTGTAAGTGACAGAGATCCCATTTTCACTGGAAATTTTTGGACAAAATTATTTTCTTGTCCTGGTACTCAGTTATCTCATAGCTCATCTTATCATCCTCAATCTGATGGGCAAACTAAGATAGTAAACAAATGTTTGGAGGGATATCTTCGTTGCTTTGTATCTGATAAACAAACACAATGGGTCAAATGGTTACCTCTGGCTGAATGGTGGTATAACACTTCCTTCCATACAGGAACAAAAATGACCCCTTTTATGGAACTTTATGGATATCAGCCACCATCCTCACATCATATTTAAGAGAAAATTCTAAGGTTGAAGCAGTGGAACATCACATCGAACATCAACAACAAGTCCTCCAACTCCTAAAGGATAACCTTGTGTTGGCACAGAATAGAATGAAACAACAGGCAGATCAACATCGCAGCGAAAGAAGTTTTGATGTAGGTGATTGGGTATTCCTACGGCTACAACCATATAAACAAATGTCCCTCAAGCAAGCTAAGAAGGATAATAAATTATCACTAAAGTATTATGGTCCGTACAAGGTGTTGCAAAAGATTGGTACTATGGCATACAAATTGGAGTTTCCTGCAGCATCGCGAGTGCACCCAGTTTTCCATGTTTCATGTTTAAAGAAGGTTATAGGCGACAAGCTCCCAGTTCAAACAATATTACCAGAACTTGACGAGGAATGAAAAATTATATTGGAACCGGAAGCAGTCATAGAAACAACAACTCGACAACTATGAAATCGATTAATTTTGGAGTATCTCATCAAGTGGAAGAACTTATCCGCTGAATATTCCACATGGGAGGATGAAAATTTTATACAGAAGCATCCAAAACTACTCAAGCGTTGAGGACAAAACGTTTTTTGAAGGAGAGGGGCATGTTAGGTCCCTATAATACTAGTGATTACCCCATTACTATTGTAGTTGTATTCCTTATTAATATTTTTGTGCCCCTATTGTCCCCATATTTTTATTATTGTGCCCCATAGAATCCCTCTATTGTTATTTTTGTGGCTTTATATTATTATTGTTAGGTCGGCTGGGTTATATTGTGACTCCTTAGACTCCTATATATAGAAAGGAGGTTTTGTCATTTGAATCATCCAAGAATTGTTCATTTATGTAATGTAAAGGAGGTTACTCCCTCGAAGAGGCTAAATTCTAAGGCGATGATCTATCTTTCCTATCTTTTCTTGAGCTGGTTTCATAACACTATATCCTCCCGCTCTATGTGACAAGGGTTGATCTCCCTTTCACGAGAGGGAGTATTCCTTGGTGATAATCAAAATCGAATAGTTGTTGTAACTAGTGTGAATTAAATAGATTTTCTAATTAAACAAATAAATAGACCAAATTATTGAATAAAGAGTGTTTTAAATAAAATAATGTTTTTTTGGGAAAAAGAGACAGTAGGTACATAACTCATGAAAACATATTAAGTAAAAACTTCATTAATGATGAATGAATTAAATTAATATATATCATAATTCAGAAAGGTTAGCTAGAAATATAAATATAAATTAAAGAAAATACATAAATTAAGGCACACTAGTGTTAAATACATCTAATTGAACTATGTAGTTTAAATAACATAACATCAAGTATTAGTATTATTTAACATGCATAACAATTAGAATAATTTAATTTAATAATTTGAAATAATAAATATTGGAGATTTATTAAATTAAATGTAATATGTGAAACATTAGACAATCAGAACAAGTCAAATAATAGTTAATAATTTCACTTTTTACTGTGGGAAAATATTGAAAAAAATAAAAAAAATTAAAGAACTGGTTTTTATGGCATCTGAATTTATGGTGCACATAACCCTAAATATCATGTACTCATGGAATTAAACCTGCAACCAATAAACTCAAAATATGATTTTAAAGCCCTAGATACCAAATATTCCAAAGTATTTAAAATCATTTAATATATTCAAGGATAATGCATAGTCAAGTTAAGCCACCATTCTGGAACAATGAACCCAACACATAAAATTGAAATTACAATAGAATACAATGGAAGAAGAAAAACTGAATTATATTATTATTAACAAAACCTTGATGTCACAATGAAGGAGGCCATTTGTAGCATATACAAGATGGTTTTAATAGTTAAAGTCTTCTTCCTCAGAGCTACCATCCTCGAACCTGCCAAAAATCTCCTGAAATAAACTCTTACATTCTCTTTTATGTCTTTGGGAATTCATATCCTTTTTATTTCTCGTAACATCCCAAATGAAATTACATTAATAATAATTATTTTGACTAAATGTAATACATATTCCATTATTTAATGACTTTCGGCTCAAATCATCCACCTTAAAAATCCTTTAAATAATATCTCTCACATTAAAAAAAAATATAAATTAATTCTCAAATATAAAACATTATAATAAATGAAAGTAAACCATAAAATGACATTTCATAATGTTCTCCTCATTATCTCACGAATATTATTAATGAATTTTTATTTTTATTTTTATTTTATTTTTATTTTATTTTTATTTTTTTTTATCTTAAGTGAGACTCAATAAATTGTTTCCCACTATATAAAACATTAGGTCATAATTATGTATTTAATGTGAACATATTTTCTAGAAACGCAAGATAGAATCCAAAATATTAAATTTAATATAGTTTTCCTTTTTAAATGTTGAATGTTTTGCTCCTCCCATGCTAAATTGATGTTGTACAATTTCTTCACCCAACCATTGAAAATAACAATTTTGAGTTTAAATAAAAGATATCTGAAACTTATATATATAAAAAATTTTAATTATAAATTTCAAATTTCTACTTTGACATAGATTTCAAACAAGTTTCTAAACAATTTAAACAATATAATATTGTATAGAATATCGTTGAAGTTTTGTGATCGAATGATTTCGGCTGTGGAATGGCCCGATAGTTAACCTCATCGGAAGGCACGATGGCTTGGCATGCTACGTCCATCATACTCAATGGTTTGTTTATGAGTCGAAGTGATAATTTTGAGGAGGGCATATTAAATCATTTAACCTCTCAAGTTCATTTTTCAAATTTATGTGCAGTGGAGTAGTTATAGTGGGTGGTTGATTTTACAAATGAACCTGACAACAAGGATTAATTCTAATTTTGGTACTGGTCATCGAAGTCCAATGAAGTATAAACCATCAGATCTAAAGTTTGTCAACGACATCACTTTTCATTAGACCCAATGATATTATAAATCCAAACATAAGTTGTAAGTCACATTGGGTAATTCGAATGGTCTAAATCATCAAACATTCATTCACGTTCAATATTATTAAAAAGCACAAACTTTTATAAGGGGATTTTTAAAATTCGTTGGAGAAATTATGTTTCCACTAATATTTGTTGTATTATTTTATTTTTGTTAAGCTTGGCAGGTCCATTCCATTTTCTATTATAAAATAAGCAAGTTTATGCCACATAGATTAACCAGGTGGCCTCAATTTGCCCCGAAGGGAAACCAAGCATGTTGGTCACCGGTCGGCGTTGTAAGCCATCTAAAAACAATATTGTCTTAATCTTTCTAGCCAAGCTAGATATGTATCTATCTCATGTCCATACACTACATAACTGTAAAAAATGATATTTGCAACATAGAAATTAAACGCTAACCGCATAAGACGAAATTATGCATGGGTAAGAGTCTAATCCTTTTGATCCTCTGACGCAGATGTAATGGGTGCTGGATCCTTGGCCGATGCTCTTGGCATATCATACAACTCCAGTATGCAAGGGATATGGTGGTTGATTTTGTCCAGCCTAATATCCTCTTTATGCAGCTGGAAGAGGATTTTCTCCATATCCTTCTTATAGTTCAACATTCCCTGTATTGTCACCGCCATACCCAAGGAGATCTTCTCCATCGCCTTGCCTAATAAGCTCTTCGTTAACCAGTACAAGTACAGGGTTTGCTTGAACTGTGTGATTATTCCACGGGTGTTATCTGGATCCGGTATTAGGGTCCTCCAGTTATCCATTTCTTCCTTTGTCTCACTTTCTTATTCTACCTCCTCTTCCCATTCTTCCAGCAATTTTCAGATTCTAGCATCCGTCCCTTCTTAGTAAGCCTCCGCTGCTTTGGTGATGAGATTTTGTACTGAATTCCGACCATTACATGGTTCTAAAATCTCTAGCGCTTTCTTTGTGAGCCGCAGGCATGGCTGTGCCCCAAGCCCCCTACCAGCTACTTCCCCCACCCCTTCCTATGAGCATCTAACCCTCATGCATTTCATCGCCACAATCAAGCTCCCCCCTCGACCTTATTTATAGAGCGCGGAGCTTCGCAACCCCAAAACAAGCAATTGCCCCCTAGCAGTCATGGGTTTTACCCATTTGACAGAAGGTATGGGCACAAAACCAGGCAATGGAAAGAAATTGCCTTCCCCATTGCCACCAGCAATTTTCTATCCCCCAAATTCTCTTACTAATTACCCTCCTTTCACCCCGACAAAACCCCAACCAGAACATAATTACAATTTTGAAGTGGAGCCGAATTACATACCTGAAGTCTGTAGCCGTTCGTCGTCGGCCTTGGTTCTTCACGTCCGGCGTCCTCCCACTGCACTGTAATGCCACGTTTCTCCACTAGCTTTCTTTCTAACACTGCACGTTGAGTTACCTATCTTGCTATTATACCCTGCCTTACCTCCAATCCCACCACCTTGCCCACCTCCCCAACATGCATTCATGTCAAGGGGTCACCGCACCCCTTGCCTTGAGCATGTGGGCGATGGTAGTATTAAAATACCAGGTACCATTCATGACTGCACCCAGGTCGTCCCAACTGTCGTCCCGCATCCCGATCAGGATAATATTTGTTTTATTATCTATGTCAATGACATTTTAATGATATGTGTATCTTCATGTGGTAAATACCATCGAGTTCTTTTATTAATTGTTGAGTGGAGTGAATAAGAAGTGAGGTAAGAGGATATGTTAGGTAGGTTTAAAGATTTTAAATATTTTTCAAATTTTTAATTATTTAATTAATGTTTTTCTTTATATTTTATTTTTTATTAATAGTTAAAATTTGTGTTTTGGTTATTTAATTTAATTATTAGTTAATTTGATTTGATCTTTTTATTTTTTATTTAATTTTAATTTTAACTTATTATAATAATAATTGTAATTATTTATTTAAAATTAAGATATTAATTTTTTAATTAGTATAATAGTTATTTTATTACAAGTTATAATAAGTATTACAATAATATATCTAATGCAGGGAAAACATGAAAATTGAAGGAGTGATTTTTTATTATGAGAATATGAGAGAAAGTTATATAACGAGGGAGACATGAGGCGAAACTGACAAAAGGAGGCAAGATCTAATTAGAGTTAGATTGACGATAACATTCAACACTAACTAGGGATGATGCTCCCCTACGAAGGATCAAGAACGTATACCAAATGCCTTAACATTGATCATGGAGTCGACTTATGAGGACAAGACAACTAAAGGACAAAACCTGAAGCAAAATAAGGAAAGTATTTGCATCTCAAAGTTTTGATTTACCAAAAACAAGAATGAAACAAGAGTTAGACATATGCGATCCACAACATGCAAAAATTAACAAGTTTAGTGAATATTCAAAAAATATTTGTTCATAATTTTCAGTTTATTGAGTAATTATAATACCGAGTTAGGGCACATGATCGTATTTTAGTATATGTCATTCTTCATAAGAGCGTTCAACACTATAACAAGTCATACCTTTTTGTAGTTAATTATCAAGAAAATACATAAGTCATAGAACTAATTAAGATTCATAAGAGTGACTTCCATTTTTTAGTAAAGTTTTATTGAAACTAGGGAGACTAGTTGTCAGGGATTTTGGTTCCCCTTTGGTCACATAAAATGAGTTTCCAGAATCATATGTCACTCCACTGCCAATGAGTGTCCATAGCCTCGATGTAGTCATCCACTATCTTGAGATGAGGAACTCTCTGAACTCTTGTTTTAAACTTCATGTTAGAGATCTTCGTTAAATATATTTAGCAAATATAACATTCACAGCATGGGAGGATTATGCACTGGAGTTAGTCCAATATCACTGACCTTTCTCTGCTGCAAGTGAGTGTCCATAGCCCCGACGTATATATCAACATACCCCATCAAAAGTTACCTCAACAGAAGGAATGGGAGGATTACACACTAGATTTTAATCTAGCACCATTGGCCTTACTCTCCTACCAACGAGAATTTATAGTTTTGATGGAGATACTAGCATGCCCCACACAAGAAACATCGGTTCCTATGCCAAGGGTAGTATGGTGATAAGGGAAGGTCTCATGCATAGCTATAATGTAACTAGTACTACCAAAGTTTCAATTATATTTTATGAAAGCCCAATCTTATCGTTATAGGTCTAGCTCTTATGACTCAATGCAATCCCTTAGTATTTATGTGCAAATAGCATGAAAGGGAGTTGTTGCGATTTGATCCATTTAAATATTGTTACCCCTTAAACATGTTTTACAAACAAAGTCTTTAAATAAGCATTAAAAACTCGTTAACATAGCTCGTACTAAGAATTCATAGATGTGTATTCCATTCTACTATGATTGTATAAAGACTCTTCAAGATGCAAAAACCTTCATCTTTATTGATTCTAAACCTAGTAAGAATACAAGTTTTATTTATGTACATGGTTTACATACAACATGTTTCAATGACAATATTTATCAAATAAATTGAAAATCCAGTGTAGCCAAACATAAATTTTATAATGACAAGATTCCTAACATTGGGCTCCATTCTTAACCAAAATTTTAGTATAGGAAGTAACGAGTAAGATTTTTCAACTAACTCACATCCTAGAAGAGAGTAGATATAAAAGCAACATGAAATTGATGTTCTTTTAAAAACTTGATTCATCCATTCCTCCACAAAGTCATGATATCCCATTTGAAAATTTAAATGATTAAGATTTTCAAGCATGAACTTTTGAACAATTATTTCATAAGAGGGATTCTTGTTTCTTTCTGAGATGGTGATAGAGTTAGTCCCACAAAATCCTTCAGATTCATGATTTAAAACATATAAAGAGTATTCTTCAAAATAGTTATCATGTTTCAAATCAAAGCTTGTAGTACTATGATAAAATTCCTTAGTACGTCGCAAAAGAGATTGTAAATGAAAATAATTATTGTCATTATATGATGCAACAACCTCAAATTTTGAATAAAAGTGTCATCATTAGAAACATGGGAAACTATGTTTTCCTCATTATAAGATTTATGTTCTGAAAAACCATGAATTTAAATCATGATTATATTGTAGGATATTACATCGGTTATAGCTATAATAACTAGGAGGATATGAAAGGAAATAATTGATACATTCAATTTCGTTTTCATTTATAAATTCATTTTCCTCATAGTTATCATAAACATGTTGCGAAGATATTGATTCAATTAAGTTATCATAGCCCTCATTCTGACAAGTATTAAAAATATCTAAATTATGTTCAAAACAAGAACTAAACTCATGATCATATTGTAAGTCTACTTCATGACTCAATTCATCATCATATTGATCATAAAGAAGAGGTTGGGAAAACTCAACATGAACATTAGGTGAAGTTGAGTCAAAATAGTCAAAGATAAGTTCATGTAATAGTTTCCCTGCGACACCCCAAAAAGGTTTAAGAATATGATCAATAGGTGGAAGAATCTCTTTGTTTATCAGTTGTTGTCGAGGATTTTCAAGAATACGTAACATAATGTCTGATTAGTTAGGTGTAGAATCAAATATTTCAAATGAAACCTCTCCTATATTACTACTATTATTATCATCCTCTAAGCATGAAATCAAAGATAGATTAGATCCACTCGGAGATATATAATATGAAGATTTATTTAAGAATAAATGTGTTATATGATATCATATTAAATAAAGAGAAATGTTTTGTTCATGATATTCAAGATTTGACAACACATCTTGTTCATTAATAAGTGTCATAAAAGGTGATTTTTGAAGGTTTTCAAAAATAGATTCATTAATGTTTCCTTCTATTTCAAATTCATAATCCATTTGGGTTTCTTCATTGTTATCATCATATTTATTTTCAAGGTCATTATCATCATTATATTTGCAATAGTCAAAGTCAAGTAATCCTATAGGATACATACATTTATGACAGTAAAAAAAACTTGTATGAAAACCTTTGAGAGAGGAAATTGTACCCGGAGGGATACTTTTGTACCACTTTTGAGCATCGCCTACCAAGGACATCATGAATAACTTCATTAGAACATCTTCATGGTGTATCCCCATCTTTGGAATGCACTTGTGGAAATCTCTAAGATGTTGTGTCAGATTTTCACCATCGTCATTTCGAAAATGGGGTAGGTAAGCATCCCATATTTCTATGTCCGATGACTTATTTGGACATGTTGAGGGCCCCAAAATCGGGTCAACAACAAGGGGGATACCCACCCGGTCCGTAACTTGGTTGGCGGCTCCTTGCCCGTTTGGTGTAGCGGGTCCGACTGGGGATGATGGGACCAACTTCCCAATTTAAAAGGATGTGTGTGTGTGTGTAGATTTTTGATGATGCTAATCTAAAGGTAATTTCAAGCTAATCTAATTCTAAACTCTAAACTGACTCAATGCTACTGTAATCTAACAAAAACAAGACATCTAATCTATACTAACCCGGGGTAGGATTCTTTCTTCATGCGATCTAAAAAGATTTCACACAATAACTGGTAATAAAGATCATTCAGCTATCATAAGAATATAAATCAATTAAGATAAACCATTCTGCATAAGAAGTTAGGCAAAACAGTTGTGAACAACATATCACATGATAAGTTATTCATATGTTAAGCACAAACAAATGATTCCACCGCACAAAAGTGCCAAATGGTAATCCAGACATTCATACATCAACATATAAACAAATCAGCTGTATGTCACTCTAAGAATATGAGCAGAAATTAATCAAGAGATAAAAGTACCATTTATGACTGATTTTCACTCACAAACTTCAAGCAATAACGATTTATCTCTACTTACTTCTAACATCTACTAAGAGTACAGAAGTGCAACATCAGTAGCAGACATTAAAATGCAAACATAAATAAATCTCGATCCATCCATTCACCAAAAACCACCTCCGAGGGTGCAAAAGTGCATGTTCTGAGGACAAGTTTTTTGACAAATTTCCGGACCCTTCTCCAAATGCCATGAGAAGGGTTAAATACTACTAACTAACTAATCTTAATTACACAAATTTAGGGAATGGCTTCAAATGACCGCCCTTTTACTAAAGCAAATTTATTTCTAAAAATTGAATCTAATTTCTAACCGTTTCTGTATCTGCTCCTTAGTGCTGTAAGCAATGTGAGGTTCGCCTGGAAAGAGTTGGCTGGTTGTCTTTTCCTTTTGCTCGGGTGATAAAAGTAGAAATAAAAAAAGCTGGCACCTCTTTCTAACAAACTAAAAGATATTTTGAAAATCTTCCTCTGGCTGGGTGTATTTGCTGTGTGTATACTTAGTATAACCCAGATTTTTTTCAAACTGATCATGCTGTTGTTATTTCAGTTTCTGGCCGTGCGAATGACTCAATGAGTTAGGGATTTCGTTGCCTGAACAATCTTACGTATTGAAAATTGCTTCCGTTCTTTGTTCCAGGCTTTTCTGAAGCATCATCCCTTTTCAGCGTTTTTCTTTTTGCTTTATCCAATCTGAGCTTCAGGATCTTTTGCAAACATGCTGCTTTTGTGCGCCTTTGACTCTGAGTCTTGGATAGTCTATTTTCATCAGTGCCTGTTGAGTGATACTCTGGAATTTGCGGCCCTGCTGCATGCGGCATTCATCTGCGAAGGCATCTCCTCTCCGTTCATCTAGTATTGGCGCTTTCCCCTTTTCCTTGGATGTTTCCTGCATATAGATTTATTGATCCGGATTTAAACAGGAACGCAACAAATTACAGAGATAACCATATACGCAAAGATGCAGCGGAAATAATACTTCATTTCATTAATAGGAAATACTGAAATATGCTTACAATCAGAAATGGAAATAAACTAGCTAGGGCGATGGTAGCTTATCTCTGAGAAGAGATGTGATGGCTACATGCCTCTGAACTGTTCCGAACTGTATTACAATGAGGCTCGAAGGCCTATTTATTGTTGAGAAACAATGGAAAACCCTTCACATCCCGAAACCTAACCCTAGAAGATGAAACGCCAAATTGTGGGCCCCGTTTGGGTAAATTGGTACATCAATTTCCCGGGGTCGTAACTTTGGCATACGATCTCCGTTTGACGCGCACGATAGCTCGTTAGAAAGATCTATCCGAGTACTACCACTTTGGGAGGCAACATCGGTCTACGACCCATGTTGCCCCAGAATCCCAAAAAAACGTCGTTTAGGGCCTCAAAACGGCTCCGGAAGTTCGGGACCCGAAAAAACTGCTAAAAATAGTAAACTGTGGTGTAATTTAGGAAACTGAAAAGACTGAAAGAGACAGTTGTGGGGGTCCAAATGGGTTGGTGGGTGGCCACCAACATCCACCTGGATCATTCCTACCCCCTTAGGAAGCAATGGTCCCCATTGCGTTGAGTTCCTCCATCTGCTGAACTTGTCCTGCAATCTCTGATGTGTCCTGTGATGGTGGGAAGCATGGTCGACGATGGTCCACATTGAACATTTGGTGCAGGCGGAGGAATGGAGGAATTATGTGCTCCAAAGCATTGTTTCCCATAGCCTTGGTACTGTTGTAAGTACCATGTCGGAGTGGTCTGAGCTTCTGATGGGTTCTGGTAAGGCGTTCTTTCTGTCGATGCAACCAGACTTTGTTGCCCACTTGAAGCTTATGTGGTACCCCTGTGAATGAGGAGAAGTTGTTCCTGTGTTTTGTCATGACCGTATTCCTTTGCTGCTGCTGCTGTGTAGAGGAACCCTTTGCAGGGGTCATGGATGTAGCAACGATCTTCCCCTTACTTTGGGAGTGAACCAGACAAATGAATTTCCTAGTCTGTGATATGAGCTTGCTGCCTTTCTTAGCAGTGATCAAAGATGTGGCAGTAGGTGGAGCTACCTCTGGTATCCTGTATAATGAATCACCCAAAGAAATAATGACAGCACGAGGCCTTGACTCATACACAGCATGTCGCCTCCACAAGTATGGTTGGCCTAATAATACATCACAAACATCCAGAGGTGTAACATCACACAGTACCTCGTCTGTGAAGGGTTTGATGCTGTATGGAAGGCGGCACTGCTGGCGAACTTTCAGATCTCGTCCTTCGTGAAGCCACCCGATACTGTACGGCTGTGGGTGTGGTGTAGTCGGTAGGCCCAACCGCTTCACGACCTCTGCTGAAACCAGGTTCTTTTGGCTACCACTGTCGACAATGAATCGCAGCGGTGAACCCTTCACCCACATCTGTGAGTGGAAAAGACGCTCCCCCTCTTCTGGATTTTCGGGCTCATCTTTCTGGATCTTGGCGGTGGCAACAATGGCGCTAGGATCCGCATCAATGATCTGCTTCCCTTTGCCATTCCCCTTCTCGAGTTCTGGCTCAGGGTCGGAACATGCATCTGATTCGGAAGCCTTCAACTCGGCCACCAGCGACTGCTTGGTCCGACACTCACTTGTGTTATGAGTGGGACTCTTGTGGAACTCACACCACTTTCCTGTGTCCTTCCTCGGCTTCGTGGTGTTGTTCTTTTCTTGCGGCCTTGACGGGTTGTCTTGGGTCACCCCGCCTTGGCTTTGTCCTTTGGGCTTCGGATTTGCAGATCCAAAGTCTCGCTTCTTCTGTTTGAACTTTTGCTCGATTTTGACAGCGTATCGGTATGCTGTGCCAAGTGAGGAGATGTTCAAGAACACCATCTCTTCCTGGATGTACTTGTGCAGGCAGCCACGGTATTTGAGTACCAGATGCAGCTCAGAATCTTTGATACCCAACTGTGTGCGAAGGGTATGAAAAATATTTGTGAACTCCGGCACATCTTGGTCTCGTCCCTGCCGCAGTGTGGTCCATTTGATGTATTTGTCCTCATAGCTTCCGACAGGGTAGTATTGTTCCTTGATGGCATCCCGAAAGTCATTCCAAGTGGGTGCGGCTGAAAATAGTGAGCCTGTACTTTCATCCTTCTGCTCGTAGTAGGTTTCCCACTAGTCCTTGACGTGGGGGGCTGCTTTGAGAAGAGCGAAAACAATCTTTTCCCGACTTGAAAATTCGTGAACAGAAAAATACCCATCTAGCAGATTTAACCATTTATCTACGGCATCTGCATCTATTTTACCCTCGAAGATGGGGATTTCAAAATTAACTTGTACCTTGAACAGTGTGGCGTTTCCAGAGTTGCTGCTGGAAGCCGATGCGTCGCTTCTGGGTAGGCGCTGAAGGATCTGTGCAAAGCTATCCATCATCGCGTTCCTTTGCCGCTCGAGTGCTTCTTCGAGCAAGATTTTGATAGGATCTCCTGCCCCCTCGTCTTTCTTCTCATCCGCCATGGGAGGCCGTCGGGATTTTCGAGGCTGGTCTTGCAAAGGTTCGACCAGTTCAAGCCCTAACTCCTTATATCCCGACCTCGTTGGGGACATGCAAAGAAAAACAGAGAAAAAGCAGACCGCTCTGATACCACTGATCCGGATTTAAACAGGAACGCAACAAATTACAGAGATAACCATATACGCAAAGATGCAGCGGAAATAATACTTCATTTCATTAATAGGAAATACTGAAATATGCTTACAATCAGAAATGGAAATAAACTAGCTAGGACGATGGTAGCTTATCTCTGAGAAGAGATGTGATGGCTACATGCCTCTGAACTGTTCCGAACTGTATTACAATGAGGCTCGAAGGCCTATTTATTGTTGAGAAACAATGGAAAACCCTTCACATCCCGAAACCTAACCCTAGAAGATGAAACGCCAAATTGTGGGCCCCGTTTGGGTAAATTGGTACATCAATTTCCCGGGGTCGTAACTTTGGCATACGATCTCCGTTTGACGCGCACGATAGCTCGTTAGAAAGATCTATCCGAGTACTACCACTTTGGGAGGCAACATCGGTCTACGACCCATGTTGCCCCAGAATCCCAAAAAAACGTCGTTTAGGGCCTCAAAACGGCTCCGGAAGTTCGGGACCCGAAAAAACTGCTAAAAATAGTAAACTGTGGTGTAATTTAGGAAACTGAAAAGACTGAAAGAGACAGTTGTGGGGGTCCAAATGGGTTGGTGGGTGGCCACCAACATCCACCTGGATCATTTATATTAGTTGCTGCCTTGCAGTTCACGCAAAGGAAAAGATAATTGACGAAAAGATTGACATGAAAGCTTTAAGTTCTAATGAATGCATAATCATGACACTCATAATGAATTAACTCTTCGAAAAACGCAACACGATCATCTTTGGATACTCAGGCGTGCAATCATTAATTTGCCTTAAGGTGCGCGCTCAATTTTGGGTTTACAGATCATGCCGAAGAAACTTTGCGATGAGTGGTTTCTGCAATTCGCATCAGCAATTAATAGTCTCATTCGTCGCAGATCACAAATCGCAAAATCGCAGTTTGTAGGATCGCAAATCGCAATATCGCAATTTTCATTTGCCCGTTGTGTGCTGCTTTTGTGACGTTTGTGATATGCGACGTCGCATATCGGCCGTCGGCGATTCCTTTTTATTTTCTTTTAAGGGCGCTTTCAAAATATGCGATGCGATGAATTTCGCATCGCTTCTTTGCAGCTTATTTATGCGCATAGGAAAACTCTTCACTCTCTCTTTGCGATGCGATATAGCTTTTAGGGAGTTAAATACAAAAAATTGGATAAAAATATTTTTGGGATTTTTTGTTAAGGGCCCCCCTTTGCTTGATGTTATTGCTAATATCAAACAAAGAGGGGGGTTGTTGGTGACCACAACAATGGCGATTCACTGTGAAGAACCGGTTATCTCTGCTTTTCTATTGACATTTCCACTTCCGAAACAGAAAACTTTTCATATGTCTAAATTTTGTTATGGACAGATAGAGTAGATTACCCCTCATCCTGTCAATGATACTTTGTCCAATTGTCTGCTTCCCTAGGCTTAGTTCTTGCATTCATACCAGACATTACTCGGTCCTTTTTAAAAGATAAAATAAGGTCTTCTCTGTGTACTGGCTTTAAAATATGCTCATTTGTCCTAGGTAGAGCCTCTGCTGCCCGCAAGCGTCCATAGCCTCGATAGGGTTACCATGTTATCCAACAATGATCCTTTTTCTTGCTTGAGGTTATTTACAACACTTCAGAGAAAAATCCTTTTTGACACTTTTTCCTTTTTTATTCTCTAAAGAACAATGTCTTGGTTTGGTGGCCAAATTATGACACAGTCATTCACTTGATTTACACTTTTGCTGAACAAGCTGGCTCGCGATGAGACCCCTTGTATTTTGATTGCAATAATCTTGAGTTGTTGCCCTATTTTGATAGACAGTTTTGGAAAAGTCAGCAAGTTATAATATCTGTGATCATGATAAGTTGACTCGTGATGAGACATCTTATTCTTTGAGATATAGTGCTTTCTTGGATTGTTTCTCTGAATGCTGCGGTTTCCTTTTGCAGGGAGGAAGTCATTGTTTTTCCTTAAGAAAGCTCTGGACAGCAATAATAGAGCTTGAAAACAACAGTTTTACAGAGAATATTTATTTTATTATTGATGATACCTTTCATTGTGCTGACATAAAACAATCTTTTACCAAAGGTTGCTTTCATCAAAGTCTTTTGAAAGGTTGAAACTAATATCATTATTCAGGCTAAAGTTAACTCTATTTGTCAATAATAAAAATCAGATTTTTCGAAAAGCTTTGCTATTTGTACAAGTGAAATCAAAATCTGATAGAGAGTTAGTGTGCTCTTTCATGA
The DNA here is from genome assembly GCA_031772625.1 of Pinus tabuliformis. Classification (NCBI taxonomy): domain Eukaryota; kingdom Viridiplantae; phylum Streptophyta; class Pinopsida; order Pinales; family Pinaceae; genus Pinus; species Pinus tabuliformis. The sequence goes on from CM062810.1 coordinate 828,770,191, forward strand.
ATCCTTTTCAATGATCATTTACAACCGATTTTATTTATAAGAAAGAGAAAAACAAAATAAAAGAAACTAAAACTATCCTACAAAAATAGAAGAATGATCTTCTTATGGAAAATACATTTTAAGAATCTGTCCATTCACAGGCAAAGAATCTCTTCTACCTGCCAAATCCTGCAACACAAACGTCGATGGGCCTATGACTTCTACAATCTGAAAAGGACCGAGCCATAGCTTCTGAAATTTCGTATGCTTGCCCTTTTCTTCATGAGCCTTATCCCATTTCAAAACTAAATCTCCCATCTGAAAGTTCATTCTGGTTATGATGGCTGAGTCAAAAGAGGATTTTATTAGCGCTTGGTGGTGAGCATGGGTTTTCTTAGCTTGTTCTCGGCGTTCTTCTAGTTTGATTATCTCCATTTGTCTTAATTGCAAAGAGGAAGTAGATACTTCATCGATGTGTTGTACTAAAGACAAAGAGGGAATGACTAAGTGAGTTGGAAGAACCACTTCTTTCCCATAAAATAAATTAAAGGGAGAAGTGCCGATTGAAGCTTTCTTCGTGATTCTATCTGCCCATAAAGCATTTACCAGCGCTTTGTGCCAATTCTTTTGGTTTTGGTCGACTGTTCTTTTGATAATCCTGATTAGGTTTTTGTTTGTTGATTCAGCCAACCCATTACCTTGCGGATAGTAATTAGCAGAATATTTCAATTTGAACCCTCTTTTTAATGCAAACTCAGTCATTGCATTTCCAGAAAAGTATGATGCATTATCAAACATTAAGGCCATTGGCAACCCAAACCTAGTGATGATAAATTGATCTATGAATTCAATAATGTTTTCAGAATTAACTGTCTTGAGAGGAACTGCTTCTGCCCATTTAGTAAAATAATCTGTTGCCGTGAGGATATACCTATGCTGCTTAGAAGAGTGAGGAACGATCTCACCTATTATGTCCAAGCCCCATTGGCTGAATGGTTGCTCGATGTTGACCGACTGTAGTGGCATGGATGATTTCTTTTGTTTCCCCGCAGCAGTCTGGCAGATTTGGCATTTCCTTACGTAATCGTATGAGTCTTTGAACAGCGTGGGCCAATAATATCCTGCACGTAAGATCTTATGCGCAGTAGTCTCTCCAGCATAGTGTCCACCAGCTGGTCCATCATGGAGTTCCTGCAAAACCTTTTCGGCTTCAGTTTTCTCAAGACACCTAAGAAGTACAGAATCGTAATTCCTTTTAAACATAACATCATTTATGAGCTGGTATTGTTTAGCTTTCAATCTTAGAGCTCTTTTCTTGGTGTGATCCAAGTGCGATGGAGCATACCCGTTCTTAAGATAATAAATGGTGTCCGCATATAATGATTCTGCGTCGTTTAGGCTTACCTCATATGTATGTACCTCTTCAGATGATTTCTCAGGAATTTGCGATGCTCCAACTAACATCTTACAGAAGCCTTGACCTCTTACGATGTTTGCTGGTTTGATCTCAAGATCGTATTCTTGTAAAGCGGTAATCCAATTCGCCCTCTTTTTGCCCACATCCTTCTGTACCAACAAGTTTCTTACCGCTGGAAACGGTACGACGACTTTGGTATGGGCTTTAAGTAAGAAAGGTTTGAAATATTTGATCGCTTTGAAAACAACATACGCTTGTTTCTCCACGTCTGAATAATTGAGCTCAGCACCTTGTAAGTTCAAGCTAAAGAACGCGATTGGAGCTTTCGCCTTTTCTTGATTTGCTTGAGTTAAAATCGCGGCATAAGATTTCTCTGAGGAAAAAGTATATAAGATAAAGGATTCTGAAAAATTTGGGGTAGCTAAAGATGGAGCGTTGATGATAGCTTGTTTGATCAAGTTGAATGCTTCATGCTCATCTATGCCCCATTTAAAATTTGAATTCTTTTTTATCGTATTTTGTAAAGGAGAAATAATACGTGAAAAATCGGGGACAAACCTTTTTACAAAATTGATTTGTCCAAGGAAAGATTGCATGGCCTTTTTGTTATGGGGTATGGATATTTCGGAAATTTCTTTGATTCTGTCAGGTTCAATGTGAATACCAAATTTCGACACTATGAATCCGAGCAATTTCCCTTCACTTAATGCGAAAAAAGATTTCTTTGGGTTAAGTGAAATTCCATACCTTAAACATCTTTGAAAGATTTGTTTCAAGTCTTTGAGATGGTCGCTTCGCTTCTTGGAGTACACTGTTATATCATCCAGGTAAATCACTACCGATTTATTGACTAAACCTTTAAACGCGATGTCCATGGCTCTCTGAAAGGTAGCGCCGGCATTGATCAGACCAAATGGCATCTTCCGATATGAGTATGTGCCCCACTTGGTTCGGAATGTGGTTTTCAACTAATCATCGAGATGTACCAGCACTTGATTGTATCCTGAAAATCCATCCAGGAAAGACATTAATTCTGAGCCCGCTACTGCCTGTAGTATTTGCTCCATAGGTGGGAGGGGAAAATTATCTTTCTGACAGGCTTTGTTGAGATTCCAGAAATCAATACAGATTCTAATATCTCCGTTTTTCTTCCTAACAGGCACCATATTGGATACCCATTTGGAGTGTCTGACGGGGAAAATTATTCTGGCTCTCAACAATTTATTTAGCTCAGTCTTTATCTGATTTTCTAAGTTGGGGTGGATTTTTCTGAGCTTCTGCTGGACAGGTTTTTCATTGTCAATCATAGGGATAGTGTATTGAATGATAGAAGTGTTGTATGTTTTCAGCTCATCGTAATTCCACGCAAAAACGTTTTTGTATTGTCTCAGAAGACGGATATATGCTGATTTTTCTTCAGGGGCTAGGCCGTGGCCTAGATTAACGTTTTGCGGCTTCTGATCGGTTCCTAGGTTCACTAATTCATAGTTCAGAGTTGAACTGTAGAGTTTATAATTGGCAGACCTTTTAAACCGAATCTTCAAATCATATAAATCTTCTAACTTAACCACCGACTTAGGTATAGCATTATCAGTGCTATTTTGCGGAATTTGGTGATCATGATGGTCTTCGTCAATTATTTGATTTGAGTAGGATCCTTCAGAAGTGAGGAAATTTACAATGTCAGGGTCGTCGTTGAATACTCTCTAGTTGGTGATGTTGTCAGGGATGGACGGTCTAAAAATTAGTTCTATTGAGAACCTATCGGGACTAAAATCTTCGGAGGGAATAAGTCTAGAGGCTACGTTAGCTAACAGGTCTGCGCTCGCATTTTGGAGTCTTGGGATTGACGAAATATTGAATGCTATGAAATGTGAAGTCAGATCTTGTACTAAAGATTGATAGTGCTTTAAATGACTCGACAGGCAATGTATGGTGTTACGTACCTGTTTGATGACAATTTCGGAATCTCCAAAGACTTGAAGATACTTAACATTCATCCCGATTGCTTTGTATAGGCCTTGCACCAAGGCTTCGTATTCCGCTGTATTGTTTGTGCAATCGAACTCAAGTCTGCATGTGAGCATGGTCTTGTTTCCATCTGGGCTAATCAGAACGCATCCTGCTCCTGCTCCCTCGTTAGATTTAGAGCCATCAAAATATAATTTCCAAAATAAAGATGTATTTACAGAATTATCTAAAAAATTAAAATACTTTGAATCATCAGTTTGGGAAAATTTTTCAACTTGGGACACAACTGAATTTTCTAAGTAAGGTGAAGTGTGAGCATTGAAATTGCCGAGGAAAGAATCTACCGAGTAATTGCCTATGATACTGCTGTTGTATGCTATTGCTTCGTTCTCTCCTTCCAATTCTGTCACTATGTACTTTTGGTGCAATTCTCGTTCAACCTTTATTTGATTGGGTTTGCCGTTGTAGGGTAACCACATGTGCGACCAGTCGGTTGAGAAATATCCGTGGAGTTTCTCAGACCAATCCCTGCTAAGAATTAAACCATAGAATTCAGGGATATCAGCTACTAGAATGTCGATAACCTGACATACTTTCGGGTTAGACGACAATCTTATGGTCACCTGGTTAAGTTCACCAATCACTTCGACTTGAGATCGATCAAGTTGAACTATGCGCACTGCATATTTCTGAGGCTGAGCATTCAATTTGGCACATATTGATCTGGGTAGAATATTCGTTGAAGCACCAGAATCAATCAGGCAATTGTGTACGTTTTTATTGAAAATTTCATAAGTGAGGAGAAAAGGAGGAGTATGGGATCTTGACCTTCCTCCAATCAAGGCAATGTCATTCGGATCAATCTTATTAATCATGTTGGTTGGAGGTCTTCCCATGTTGTGGGAAGCTACAGCTGTAGGTAAAGATGTAGTAGGCACGACATGTAATTCTTTCATCATTATTTTCTGTTGATGTTTCAATTTGCTCAATTCGTAAAGAGTGATATTAGCCCTAGTCTTTTTCATGTCATCGATAATGTTATACTCCATTTCATCCGACACTATCAGTGTTCTTGATGGAGGTACTTGATCTGATTGGACTGGGCTAAATTGGGTCGCTCTAGCGGTTGTTTTCTTTGTTGCGACCTTATCTTTTGTTGCAGGGCTTGCGCCCTTCTGTTTAGGGGTAGTTTGGGGAGGATCAAGTTGATTTTTGCTTCGTGTGCTAACCGAAAATGCTTCTTGATCTTCTTCTTGTGAGAGGATGAAATCCCACATTCCTTGTAGTTCCACAACTTCTTCATCATCGGTCTGCCCTTCAGTGGTATTCTCTTCTTCTTCTTCTTCTTCAGATTCGACGTTTGAGACAACATTGGGTGGTTTCACCTCCATGGGAAGGTTTCTTTTAAAAGATCCGTAGGGCTTTTTTGAAGAAGTTTCTGCTACTTGCTTTCTTATGTCAATCATCTCATTGGACATGGCCTTTAACACTTTTTGTAATCCTTCCATATCGAAAGGATCTTTCGTTGGCTTCTTCTTGGTGTCTTCTTTGAAAGATATTTTCTTAGATTTGCGTTCTTCTATTGCAGATCTCTTTTCTAGGGCAACTACACGTTTTTCTACTGCTAATGCCTCAGTCAAGTTTTCAACTAAGGTCGTCTTGTTTGCCCTATCTACGAAGATGGCCAAGTTTGATGGTAAGGCCGTGATGTACCATTCACATCTTACTTCCTCGCTGGGTTGAGAAGCAGCGGGAATCTTGTTGAGGATCTTGTTGAACCATAAATTGAAATCTTTAATGGGTTCTCTAGTCTCAGCTTTAAGATTAGATAGGTCATTTATCAATGTCGCTGTTGATCTGTCATCACCAAACTTGGTGAGGAATTGACTTTGAAAAATGTCCCAACTTGTGATGGACCCGGAAGGTAATGAAAAGTACCATGACCTGGCTGTTCCTTGCATTGTATAAGGAAAAAGCCGGACGACAGCATCTTCGTTGGTAACTCCGTTGAGATTAACAGAAAGCATGAAATTATTGATATGCTCTTCGGCTAGCATGCCTGTTTCTGGATTGAATTTATGTAGCCACTTCTCAGGATGGGCCGGTATTGGGCTCAGGGGTGGAGGCATTAAAACCGCCCCAGGATTGTTCCATGGAGACTGGGCCATCGTTGAGCCGCTAGTTAATAAGAGTGTAGAAGACGGTCCCTGATGCTGAGAAGATGAAGGTATTATGATCTTTGATGATTGAAGAGGAAGTGTTGTGGAAGATGGATGAGTGATTTGGGATGAGGATGTGGGTGGTTGACTTCGCGGTGAGGGTGTTGAAATGGACGAAGTGGATGAAAGAGTCTCGTGGTCAGACTCTGGTGGTGTTTTCCTTGCTCTTTTCCTAGTAGAGAGAGGGAGTTCACTTGGTTGAATACCAAATTTTTCACTCTTCAATCTGGTCAGAGGATGAGCAGGATTGTACTGCGAAGTCACGCTGCTGTTATATTTATCAAACCTATGAGAAAAAATAGAGAATCCCTGGAGTTTACGAATCAAAGTTTGAATTTCAGGGGGTTCAATAATGAGTTGGTCTGATATATTGGAGTAGGTAGCAGCGGTGGATACTCGAGCGACTTCTAACTCCAGGTTTAACCGTAGTGGAGAAGTCGGGGGAGTTGATGAGGGTGATTTACTCTCAGAATGGCATTTAGATTTTGACTTAGTTGCCATTCATAGCTCGTGCCCTCCTTCTAGCGCCAAATATGTTGAGGACCCCGAAATCAGGTCAACAACAAGGGGGATACCCACCCGGTCCGGAACCTGGTTGGTGGCTCCTTGCCCGTTTGGTGTAGCGGGTCCAACTGGGGATGATGGGACCAGCTTCCCAATTTAAAAGGATGTGTGTGTGTGTAGATTTTTGATGATGCTAATCTAAAGGTAATTTCAAGCTAATCTAATTCTAAACTCTAAATTGACTCAATGCTACTGTAATCTAACAAAAACAACACATCTAATCTATACTAACCCGGGGTAGGATTCTTTCTTCATGCGATCTAAAAAGATTTCACACAATAACTGGTAATAAAGATCATTCAACTATCATAAGAATATAAATCAATTAAGATAAACCATTCTGCATAAGAAGTTAGGCAAAATAGTTGTGAACAACATATCGCATGATAAGTTATTCATATGTTAAGAACAAACAAATGATTCCACCGTACAAAAGTGCCAAATGGTAATCCAGACATTCATACATCAACATATAAACAAATCAGCTGTATATCACTTTAAGAATATGAGCAGAAATTAATCAAGAGATAAAAGTACCATTTATGCCTGATTTTTACTCACAAACTTCAAGCAATAATGATTTATCTCTACTTACTTATAACATCTACTAAGAGTACAGAAGTGCAACATCAGTAGCAGACATTAAAATGCAAACATAAATAAATCTCGATCCATCCATTCACCAAAAACAACCTCCGAGGGTGCAAAAGTGCATGTTCTGAGGACAAGTTTTTTGAAAAATTTCCGGACCCTTCTCCAAATGCCATGAGAAGGGTTAAATACTACTAACTAACTAATATTAATTACACAAATTTAGGGAACGGCTTCAAATGACCACCCTTTTACTAAAGCAAATTTATTTCTAAAAATTGAATCTAATTTCTAACCGTTTCTGTGTCTGCTCCTTAGTGCTGTAAGCAATGTCAGGTTCACCTGGAAAGAGTCGGCTGGTTGTCTTTTCCTTTTGCTCGGGCGATAAAAGTAGAAATAACAAAAGTTGGCATCTCTTTCTGACAAACTAGAAGATATTTTTGAAAATCTTCCTCTGGCTGGGTGTATTTGCTGTGTGTATACTTAGTATAACCCAGATTTCTTTCAAACTGATTGTGCTGTTGGTATTTCAGTTTCCGGCCGTGCGAATGACTCAATGAGTTACGGATTTCGTTGCCTGAACAATCTTACGTATTGAAAATTGCTTCCGTTCTTTGTTCCAGGCTTTTCTGAAGCATCATCCCTTTTCAACGTTTTTCTTTTTGCTTTATCCAATCTGAGCTTCAGGATCTTTTGCAAACATGCTGCTTTTGTGCGCCTTTGACTCTGAGTCTTGGATAGTCTATTTTCATCAGTGCCTGTTGAGTGATACTCTAGCATTCGCGGCCCTGCTGCATGCGGCATTCATCTGCGTAGGTATCTCCTCTCCGTTCTTCTAGTATTGGCGCTTTCCCCTTTTCCTTGGATGTTTCCTGCATATAGATTTATATTAGTTGCTGCCTTGCAGTTCACGCAAAGGAAAAGATAATTGACAAAAAGATTGACATGAAAGCTTTAAGTTCTAATGAATGCATAATCATGACACTCATAATGTCTTGACTCTTCGAAAAACGCAACACGATCATCTTTGGATACTCAGGCGTGCAATCATTAATTTGCCTTAAGGTGCGCGCTCAATTTTGGGTTTACAGATCATGCCGAAGAAACTTTGCAATGAGTGGTTTCTACGATTCGCATCAGCAATTAATAGTCTCATTCGTCGCAGATCGCAAATCGCAAAATTGCAGTTTGTAGGATCGCAGATCGCAAATCGCAATATCGTAATTTTCATTTGCTCGTTGTGTGCTGCTTTTGCGACGTTTGTGATATGCGGCGTCGCATATCGGCCGTCGGCGATTCCTTTTTATTTCTTTTAAGGGCGCTTTCAAAATATGCGATGCGATGAATTTCGCATCGCTTCTTTGCAGCTTATTTACGCGCATAGGAAAACTCTTCACTCTCTCTTTGCGATGCGATATACCTTTTAGGGAGTTAAATACAAAAATTTGGATAAAAATATTTTTGGGATTTTTTTGTTAAGGCCCCCCCTTGCTTGATGTTATTGCTAATATCAAACAAAGAGGGGGGTTGTTGGTGACCACAACAGGACAATATGCAACATCAAAAAAATTCAAAGGAGCAAAATGTGAAGAAATCCATGAAACCGTCCTTGAAACAAAATCTACAATAAAACTAAATTAAGGAGTTGCTAGGTGAACAAATAAACAAGAAATATTTACCTTAAACCCTATACGGTGCATAAAATTGTAATCATGTCTACCAATGGGTCACATAATTAACCATTAACTTAATTAGCAGAGGAAACAAAATCTTTACAATTCGATCCCCAACAATGATGCCAAAATATGTTGGTGCTCAAATTGTCTCGGTAACTGAGGACAACTTGAGACCACATTATTGAGGATCCTAGATCGTCCCGCTCTAGGTGATAAGGACTGACCTCCCTTTCATCACAGTGGGTATTCCCTGGTGATAATCAAAATTGAATATTCGTTATAAAATAGTTTGAATTAAATATATTTTCTAATTAAACAAATAAATATTGCAGCTTATTGAATAAGAAGTGCTTTAAATAAAATATTTTTTTTTGGGGAAAATGAGATGTTAGGTACATGTTGAAGAATCTAGGGCAAAGTGGTGTATTGTGATTCTTTGTTACATGATAACAATTTGTGGAGTCTTTTTACTTTTCTTGTTAGCTTATTATTCTTCCTTTCTTATTAGTGCATATGTGTGTACTTCAGCAAATTGCTATCAAAACATAAAAACAATAACACAAGATGTTGGCTCTCTGCCAAGGCCAAAACCTCTCTACTCTTGAGAGGAAAACCCCTTAGTGAATTTCTCTTATTGAAGCTTCTATTGATCAATGCCAAACCCTAGACCCCTGACAAAGAGATCCTCCAAGCACAAGTCAAGTCTTCACTCCTTTCTGCACCTTATACCTTGGCACTTCTTCCGGCACTTTGTCTTCCAACACTTCATCTTCCAATTAGATTCCTTTCACCTTAGAGAGATGGGCTCCTTCGCTAGGCTTAAGAGTCCTTGGAGGCTTGATCTCTCACACAAACAAGGGAATATTAGCTGCTGTCATCCCTTACTGCACCTCGCACATGTGACTGTTTCTATCACTAGAAACAATGCTTTATACTTTGGTTTTTTGCTTCCTTACTTCGCTTGAGAGTCCTTCCATGCTGGTGTAGGAGGCCTTGTAGGCCTACTTTCAGCTCCAAACAAAGTGAGATATGAAACTATGATTTTACTGTTGTGATAGTTACAAGTTGTTCTTCATTTCCTCACACGTGTGGCTATGTATTCCCTAGGAAACAGTCTCTTAACCTTCATTGTTTCTCCTTCTTTCTTCGCTGCACCTTATAGACCTTTTTCCTCGGCTTACTTCATTTCTCCTTGTCTTCTATCCTTTACGGAATTCAGATCTCAAGTTGTGCATTGTCTTTGGAGTGGAAAACCTCTATAAATAGAGGATTGTCACTCCATTTAAGCTGACTTGACTGATTTCATTTAGGCTGACTTGTCTTCTTAATTGTAGGCTGACTTTGAGGGCAGTTTGGTGGCTGACTTGTTGATAAAACTTCAGATAGTTTCCATGGTGTTGTACAACATGCTTGAAGGAGCTTGTTAAAGGTGCCATTGCCTAGGAGTAGACTTGACTTTGCTTGGAGGTTTCCCCTTGACTTTAATATATATTTATACATAGTGTAACATGCCTTTAAGGCCTTCAATATTTTCTTTTGACTATTTGACTCACCTATAGAACTTTGACATGTGCTAGACCTACTACAATGAGCAAGAAACTCATTGTCATATATTAGAAAATCTTTGTCACAATGTGACATTGGACCATGCTTGGCCAAGATTATAAACCCAAGGGAATAATACTAAACCCAAGGGATTAATATTATAAACCCAAGGTATATAAACCCTAAGAAGATTATTATAAACCCTAAAATAAATGTGGTTGACCATTGTTCATTTTCATATTAAGACAATCTTTGTCACAATGCGACGTTGAACCATGGTTGATTTTCATATTGAAAAAATTTATAACAATGTGACATTGCACCATAGTTGATTTTCAATTAAGAAAATCTTTGTCACAATGCCACATTGGACTATGCTTGACGAGAATTATAATCCCAAAAGATTAATATTATAAACCCAAAAGATTAATATTATAATCTTTTAGACGAAGCAAAGTCTTCCTCAAACCACAAAAAATAACCAAACCTTAAGACAATGCCACATCTAGACTATTGGAAGAAGCCAAACCTGGAGACAAAGACAAAACCGGACTATCCGCTGAAACCAAACCCTAACATGACGCCAAACTCTAATTAATGGACCAAACCAGCCCTTACCTGTTGGCTCTTTAGATGCACTAGGTTTTCAAATATGTAATATAACTAAAATTTGTGTCCGCTATTCCATTTTGTGCTTCAAACATTTGATAGTTTATAAAGCAGAGTTGGAGTGGCCCCGAACACAACCAAAAGTAAAGTATTACATAAGCCACGAGCTGGCTTCGCGTGAGTTAAAGGACTATGAAGAGATGGACTGCTTCTTTTTAGGGTATATATTTTCTTTCATGCCCTCTCGTATCTTTACTTTTATGAGCGCACGGGAATAATTCAAACGTCTTTTGCTTTGGTGCGTTTGCTTTTATTTACTTTACAGATGCGATTTAATCCAACTAAAATTAATGAAGGGCATTTTCTAATCCACTGTTTGAATTAATTATATAAATTATTATATATTTTATAAATCTTTATTAATTACTTTTATATTTTTAAAATTAATATAAAAATGAAACAATATTTATTTATTTATTATTTTTTTTTTTTGGGTAAAATTTCAATATTAAATTCTATTATTAATACTTAATACTAAAACTCTGCCCAATATTTTAAATTTAATATTATAAAACTTAATTATTAATCATATAATTATTATAATTATATAATAACTTATATTTATATTAATATTAAATCTCCATCATATATTTAATAATAGTATATGTAGATTAATATGGTTGTGTATATAGTTGATATTTGCCTATCACCATATTTATTAATGTGGTTGTGCCAATAAATTACTAAATTTCAATTAGTTAAATATAGGTATTATTTTATAATTACAATAAAAGAGAGGTGTTAGATGCTAGATATTAGAACTTAGATATAAATATTTTTTAATTCTAATTTTTTATATTCTATTTTTTTATTAATAAAATTACTTCCAATTTTATAGATAAAAGAAAATCATAATATGCATATTATATTAAAATAGATAACATATAGACAATAGTTATAAATTAACATCCATTTTGTCATATAAATTAAAAAGAATGATTTTGTAATCATATTTAAATTTAATTAATAATCATATAAAAAATTAATATTTACAATATAACAATATTCTTAACCATGAATATTCACCCATTTTACAGTGGATGTTATTATCTCTTAAATAGACTTTCTTACAATACCATGGGCCAATACCTTGAGTTATCACTACCACATACCCGAAAACCTTAACTCATTTAAAAAAATAAAAAAATAAAATAAAATTAATTAATTAATTATTTAATTATAATTCAATTTTATAACATTTTTATATTAAAACCTAATACGTACAATAAACATACAATATAACAAGATTATAACAAGATTCTTAACCATGGATATTCACCCTTTTTTACCATGGATATTATTAACTTGTTTCAAAATCAAAATATTTTATAAATATTTAATTTTATTTTTATTTTATATTATTTTTAAACTAAAATCTAAAAGAAAAAGCATGGGGAGATGTTGCAGTGATGTAAATATTTGTAAACATTTACATGTGGTCTCAATTAAAAAGTAATAAAATGTTGAGAATACATGTCTTTCATCCCAAATGCCTTTATACGAGCCCATATCCATCTTAACTTTGGATCTACCAAATGCTAAGAGGGATCGAATGTCTTGAGATGCAAACCTCTTCTAGAGTGAAAGGAGATTTGATCCCTTTAAGGGCTTGGTAGATTTAGAGTTAATATGGATCTAAACAAGTTATAAAACATTTGATTATGGTTATGATGACAATTATTTTTCTACATTTTTTCTTTTTAAATATTATATTATAATAAAAATGATTAAACCATTCAAAATTTATAATTAATTCATAATATAATAAATATGAAACAAATAGGTTAATTATTATGCATAGTTTAAATCATATCAAAATTTCAAAATAATTGTTCTATAAAAATTTAATCATATTGAAAAGAAAAGAAAATATCATTAATAAATTTATTATTATATTTAAATAAATAAAATAATTATTACATAATAATAATAATAAAGTAATGCGACTGGAGATGTCTACCATGAGGGTTAGGGTTTGAGGTTGAACCGCCGTGAGCAGATTGGAATCGAAGACCAGGTGCAGGGGAGGCTGCTCGTCTAGCGCTTGACCAAATCATAGACTGCAGATATGGGCAAAGAGTAGGAGGCAGAAAACTAAGGGATATGACGGAGAAATGGTAGCTGAAGCGGGGAGGGGAGAGATCCCCTCCTACAAAAACATAGCAGTAGGGGAATGAAGCAAAAATGGAGCGCAAAGTGGTTTAGAGAAAAACACCAGAGATACTTTGGTCATGGGAGCTCGATGGCAAGCGGGATTAAGCGGCAGGTGTCTGCCAAGGGCATTGAAAAAACCCAGGTTTGTAATTCTGAACAATAAACTTGAAGAATTCAGAAGTTATATGAGAGATCATGCTTTAATTTGCAGGTTCGTAGGGTTTTGGCCGTCAGCGAAGGATTTGTCCAAGTGGATACAACAGAGATGGAAACCTAAGGGGCATATAGATTTAAAACTGGGGGAAAATGGTTTTTTCACAATTATATTTTCTGATTTGGAAGATAAGGAAATGATTTTTGAGGGAGGACCCTATTTTATGAAAAATGCTGGTTTATTCATGCAGCACTGGGAGGACTGCTATAACCCAGACAAGGAAAAATGTTAGCAGCACCTATTTGGATCAGATTATTCGGACTACTAATGGATTTTTGGGACCCGGAGATCCTAGAAGGAATAGGGAACACAATTGGGACATTTATTAGAGTATCAGAGACTACCAAGAGAGGGAGATACACATCCTATGCAAGGATCTGTGTATACATGAACATAATAGAGCTGCTTCCAGAGTTTATCGAGTTAGAATACCATGATGAGGTTTGGCAGCAACCAGTGGATTACGAACACATCCCATTTCGTTGTAGAAGATGCCATGAATACGGCCACCTCTTCAAACAATGCCCTTTAAATACTGCAGAGGAATCAACTAAAAAGAAAGAAGAAGAGAAGAAGGCAACAGAGGCAAATAGAGGGACCGACGAGGGATTTAAAGAAGTGCCTACCAGAAGGAAATCTGCAAAAGTATCGCCCTTGCTGCAACCACCGTTAAAACAGTGCCATTGGAAAATCAAAACAAGTTTAAGGCCCTTCAGGAAGAGGAAATGGAGATGGAAAATGAAGATAGTGATGAAGAGCCTATGGAACTATCAAAAGAAACAAAAGAACATGACACAATTCAGATAAATAGGGAACAAGGAGGGATAGAATATAACATGGAATTGCTAAAAATCAAACCCAAATGGAGGTAGATCCTCAAAAAGACAAAGAAAGCGAAGAGGAACGAATAATGAGGAGACTGTTACAGGAATGGAGGTATCTAGATGAGAGATTTATACCAGAAGAACAAAAGCAATTATATAAGGAGATGTTCCAAAAATACAAGGAAAAGGTAGGAGTACTTTCAACAAGTCAACCAGAACAAATAGGAATGCAAGGGACTCAGAGTATCAGAATGGGAAATATTGGCAAAGGAGGAAGGAAACGTGGTAGGCGTCCAATGAGTGAGACCATCCAAGTGGTAGGGGAGATGCTGGTGAATTCAGGAAGAGTTATACCTCTCTCAGAGGTATTTCAACAACTATCAAAAATATTAAAATGATAATCACAAGCTGGAATATTACAGGTCTCAATAGCAGGAGAAAGCAGAGATATCTGAGGGACAGGTTGAAAAAACAGTATAATGATAATTCAAAAAACCAATATTAGTACTCAGAAAATGGAAGAAATAATGAAAAGGTTTAATACTCACTATGAGATAATGGGTCAGGATGCGGTAGGCAATGTAGGATGTCCAGCAGTCTTATGGAATCCTGAGGAAGTTCAATTCGAAAACTGGGTTAGCTTTCCTCGAATTCTTTCAGGAACCTTTAGAATGATAGGTTCGTTGGAATGGATAATCCTTAATGGGGTATATGGCCCGCACTTATCAAGTGAACGCAGAAGCTTTCTTCAAAATATAAGAACAATTCGAAGGTTGTTCCTGGATATGCCATGGATTGCAGGTGTGGACTTTAACATGATTACAACCCTAGCAGAAAAACGAGGAGGATTGAGAAGAGAAGACCAAGACATGGAAGATTTTGGTGACATGATATCGGAGCAAAGATTGGTTGATATTCCCACAATAAATGGTATCCACACATGGAACAACAGAATAGGGGGAAAAAATCAAATTGCATCGATATTGGACAGATTTTTAATATCGGAGCAAATTATAAATAGACATATTCATAGAAACAACTATCCTTCCAGCAATGGGCTCAGACCATTGGCCAATTAGGCTAGAAATTGACATTAAAACGAGCCCAAAGAAACGCCATTTTAGGTTTGAAGTGTTCTGGCTTAGGAATCAGTGGTTCATGCCAAAGGTGGAGGAGTGGTGGACCTAGAGCCAACAAAAAGGACGAAGCAAGATGCAGACTTTCCACCTAAAACTAAAAGAACTCAGAGAAAAAATTAAAAAATGGAACAAAGATGAATTTGGGAATATATTTAAGGAGCAGCAACGATTAGAACAAAAAATGAGAGAACTGCAACAATAAATTATATCAAAAGGCGGAAGTGAGGAGAGAATAAGAGAAGAGGGCATAATGATAAGTCAAATTGAAGAACGAAGAAAACAGGAAGAGATACTATGGAAGCAAAAGTCTCGAATAAACTGGCTCCGTGAAGGAGAAAGGAACACGAAGTTCTTCCACCAAGCCGTGATCGAGCACCGACAAAGGAATAGAATATTCTTCATCAAAATGAGGAAGGGAAACATATAACCCAGCATGAAGAAATGGAACAAGCTCTAGTCGGGCACTTTAAGGATATCCTCACAGAACCTCAAGTGAATAGAGAAGAGGCTATAGGAAGGATATGTAACGAAATCCAAAGAATGATCACTAGGGACCAAAATTTAGCTCTTATGAGGGCAGCAACCCTAGAGGAAGTGGAGGAAATAGTGAAAGGGATGAAAAGAAATAAAGCTCCAGGACCAGACGGATTTACAGTGGAATTTTACCAACAAGGTTGGCACTTCCTAGGGCAAGACATCTTGGAGGTGGTTGAGGAATCATGCAAACACCAGAAGGTATGGCCTGCCCTAAACTCAACCCTTTTATCTCTTATTCCTAAATCTTCTCATTCAGAAACCGCTCAAGGTTTTCGTCCTATTGCTCTTTGTAATGTAATATATAAGATTATTGCTACTCTAATGGCTAAAATATTGAAACCAATCCTATCTAGTATTATCTTCCCAGAACAGACTGGGTTTGTAGAAGAGAGATAGATTCTAGACGGCTTGGTGGTATCTCAGGAAGTGGTACATTATCTGAAACAAAAAAAGGAAATGGGAATCACGATAAAATTGGATCTCTCAAAGGCATATGACCGTCTAAACTGGGATTACCTTAAAACAATTTTAATGGCATTTGGCTTTTGCAATAGATGGGTAAACTGGATCTATGATATGATATCTACTCCCAATTTCTCCATTCTCTTAAATGGATCACCAACATCGACTTTCAATGCTACAAGAGGATTGCGACAAGGGGATCCTTTATCCCCATTCTTGTTCATCATAGCATCGGAAGGACTGGGACGATACCTCAAAAAAGAACTGAGGGAGAGAAAAATCACAAGATTGAGGCCATGGGGAAACAGCTTACCAATTACTCATCAACAATTCGTTGATGACATTATGCTTTTTTGTGTCGTTTCTCTAAGAGAAGTCAAAAGGGTTAAACAAATTCTGTATCTCTGTATGGAAGCATCAGGCACAGAAATAAACAAGAATAATTCGTGCACATTCCTCTTCAATACACCAGATGGGTTCAAAGCCCACCTGGCCAGAATTCTGGGTTTCCGTTCTGGAGAATTACCTACAAAATACTTGGGAAATCAATTAGCTTTAAACCCTCCGAGGATAGCAAATTGGCATCAATCCAATGAGAAACTCAAGAACGGACTGGCTAATTCGTCTTTCTGATCTCTGAATATAGCGGGAAGACTAGTGCTTCTTGAATCAATTCTTCAAGCAATTCCTATCTACCCTCTCTCGGCAATGGTGGTCCCTAAAGGAGTATGCACAAAAATGACAGATATATTCAAAAAATTCATCTGGGGGGGACCAAAGAAACAAAATAAATGGGATTTAATATCATGGAAGGGCCTAATAAAAAATAAAGAAGAAGGAGGATTGGGTCTCAGAGACCCGTATATCTTGAACCAAGTTCTAGGAGTGAAGCTGTGGTGGAGATGGATGAGGGGTGGAGAGGATCTATGGAAAACAATATGGACCCAAAAATACAATATGCCCACAACCACGAAAGATATTCTTAGATTGGAGGAAGTTCCAAGAGGATCCACAATATGGGACCTGGCTTGTCAAAATAGAGATATTATAGGCAATCACGCATTATGGGAAATATGGAATGGAAATGTAGCTAAATATTGGAAGGAAGCCTAGCAGCAAAGAGAGAGAATGATAGAGATACGCGGCCTGCAAAATACATATCAAAAGGCCACAGCTGAGGGACTGAATTATGTTGGTGAATATTGGAAGGAAGAAAGGCAAGATGAGATCTGGAGAACTTGGAAGAAAGCAGAAGAATGGGATAGCCACATTAATCCTGAACAGAAAGCTATATTTGTAAAGGAAATGGAATCAAGAAGAATTAAAATCAGAACATGCTCGGATATACTGCGATCGGGTAGATCCACAAAGGGAACTTTTACGGTAAGAGAAGCTTATCATCTAACCACCTGACAGGAGCAAGATGAAGATACACTCATGTGGAAACAAATATGGCTAAACAATTGGTGGCCGAAGGTAACCTTGTTCATATGGTTAGTAGGAAGAGGATGAATTTTGACTTGGGATCAGATACAAAAGCGAGGATTCCATGGACCTCCTAGATGTAGCCTCTACAAACAGGACAAAGAAATGCAAGAACATCTTTTGAACTCTTGCCCTGTCGCCCAGAAGCAATGGGAAGAAATCAGGAACCTTTTTGGGAGAACAAACAGAGATCCTCATGACATTAAACAAACCATTTATCAATGGGGGAAAGGTCAATTCTCAAGCCTGATAGTTAATAGAGCCTGGAGTCTAGTGATGGGGTTTAACATATGGCTAATATGGAAAGAAAGAAACCAAAGAATAGTTCAAGACAAGGACAACCCTCTAGAGATGATTTGGAAGCGGACCCAAAAATTGATAAGGGAAACTATCCTAGTGGAAGCCTAGGCGCAAGAAGTCTGGAAAACAAATCCAGAAGAAGGTCGTATCCTAACAAGTCTAAACCTAGAACAAGGCATGGTTTATCCTCAAAAGAAAAAAAAAAACCAGAGCACTCATAACCAGAGCTCAACCAAGTTCAAATGTCCTCATGAAGGCTTCATCAAACTAAATTTCGATTGGGAAAAAGTAACGAAGAGTTGGAGGACGACTGGACTAATTCAGGACCTGGCAGAAATAATGAAACACATTGATTACAAGATCATCAACCATGTTAGAAGGGATGGTAATAAGGCCATTGATTTCCTAGCTAACTGGGGTTGCAATGAACAAGATGGAAAGGTAGACAGTATATGGCCAATCCATTTGGAAAAGCCACGTTGGGAGACCCTCAATTCAATCATTATGCAGGATAATGATGAGATTATAGCTTCAAGGTAAAGGTTACAGATGTCCCTCTATCGGGGTGAAAGATGTGCCTACGTGTGAAAATATGATGAAGGAGAGAAGGTGGCAATGTAGGCCACCATCAAACATAATAATTCCACAGGACGTCGGGACGGCCTACAGGCAAGGTAGCATCTCGAGGTGTGGAGGCGACAGGGAAGTGGAGGAAGAAGCAGGAAGGAACGTCGGCGAATGATGATGGGACATCGGGTAGGTAGCAGAAGATTAATAAGGGTAGTGAAGAGCAAAACCAAAGTTAGAATGCTACAAAGGAAGGAGACGAAGGGAGTTCGATGCGGTCTGGTGTTCTTTTCAACTCGACTCAGCACGGGGTATGTATCTATAAAACCATTCCTTGCTCTCTTTGCAATCTCCAGCAATATTAGGGAAGAGGGAAGAGGTTTAATCGTTGCAGAAGGAAAATGAAAGGAGAGGGACGTGGAAGCCTTCCCTGTTACTACTAGTCAGAAGACAAAAGGCGGGAGAATGAGAAAGGTTGGGGTAGAATCTAGCAAGGCAGGGTGCTGGGCAAACCAGGACAAATTCAGGTAAGGAGTAAGGTTAGTTACTGATTAGGGGAAGTTGGAGACAGAAAAACAGATGGTTTGGGAGGCAGAGAAGACCCCCGAGAAAATTTTCCAACTTCATTACAGGGGAGGAGGGCCAAGGAAGGTTAAGACTATCGGAAAAGAGCAGCATGGGGAGGGCATGAATTTTGAAAGAAGGCCAAGGAGCCTGGTAGTGAGGAACTCACAATGAACACATGTTTCGCTGTGGGGCATGGGAGTCAGGTGGTAGCCAAGAATAAACCATCTCGCCCAAGTCGCAGAAGAGGGCGAGGGGCAGAGGAAGACCTCGCCAATCAGGTAGACAGGAATTCAGGCCCCCCTCTCCAGTATGTTAGAGACAAGGCTGGAAAACCATGAGACATATGGTGCAGGAGGTTGAAAAAACCTGCAACAAAGGAACTGACGAAGATATCCGTAGACTTATTCAAGAATTAGAAGCAAATGTTATGGAGGAAGACTCGGAACCGGAAATGGAAGACTGGGGTAACCTTATTCCTAACCCGGGCAACACCAGGGGACACCTGACCTTATACAAGCAGGCTTTACACGTATACTGGGTGCTGAAGCGATTACTTACAAAGGCAATGGAGCAGGTTGCAGCGGAAATGGCAGAGATGGCTCAAGGCATACGCAATTTAAGGCGAGAAATGAAAATTTTCCAAATCACTATGCTCATGCAGGACAGTAAGTTGGAGGAAATTCAACAACAGCTGAAGAAGCTGGCTGCAGTGACAAGAGACACAGACACTCCCCCTGAAATCATGGTAGATTAATCCTTCTAATTGTTCCAATGGTTTTCCTTTTCAATTCTTTGAGAACAATTTCTCCTCTTCTTGTTAATAGTTTTAATGACAGTAGGGAACCAGATTAGTAATTTTGGTAGCGAAGTTTATTTGGCATGGTTTTATAGACTTATTCTTTTTTGTTACTGGTCGGCTTATAAAGATTTAAGGTGGCCAATAGACCCGGTTTCCCTTCTGGGCGGGTTGAGGCAACCAAATGCTTGTAAATATTTCAACCTGGTTCTGATATGAATAGAAAAAGAAAGGTCCTACTTTAGCTCACAAAATAATAATAATAATAATAATTTTATTTTTTAAAATTTCTATCAATTGTATTCTTATCAAAAGAAGTTTACATCTGATTCCAAGGTTCACATAGAAATCCATAGATTCAATCCAAGAAGAGAAGAATGAAATTTCTCATGATCAGACCATTTAACCCAAAAATCATTATTGTAGAGTGAGAGCCCAAGACCTCGCTAATAAATAATTGATCAATAACAAAATAATGCATCATAGCCACATAAAATTATAGCCATATACATCACCCTATGGACACTCTGACACCAACAAATAGAAAATGCATGGATGATTCTTCAGATAAGCCAGAGGGAATTCAAAATCAAACCCAATCCCTGATAAGTGTTAAACATATGCAAGGAGTTGGAAAATCACATAGAAGAAGATGACCCTCCTAGAAATCCCCTAACTCTCTGCCAGCAGAGCACATAAGAAACAACCTCCATCGAAGACGTAGAATTTTGCAACTATAACAAATCCAAAATGTTGCAACAACACAAAAATGAATTGTGTCCCTTTAACCATTGAGAGACATAATAATTGAGTAGGAAAAGAGATAGAAAACATAAAATATTCAATGACTGACAACAACCATTTGACATAAGAACCTTTTCCCTTACCAAAATTCAGATATACCTGGCTCCCATAGAAAGAAAAAAAATGGTGCAAATAAAACAAATCATTTCATCCCCCATAACAGAGATAAGATACAGACTGTCCTGTAGAAACCAAGTTGTAGCATATGAAAAATGAGAACGAACTACCTAAAACCACCTCCATCACTGATCATGATCTGAACAAATTAAGGCAGGCGTTTTATTGTCATAATTGAGAGGAAGGTCAATACGATCTTTGCAAGCAAAGTAGCTCACAAAAACACCTTTAATTGAAGCCAAACATTGGTTGACATTATCCAGACAAAAGTGTTGATTTCTCAACATACACTTAATGTCCTCTAAGGAAGAAAAAACATTATACTTATCCACTTGCTTGTCCTTAAAAATAAGGTGGAAGTGAGTGATCATTTGTTGATGAAGTAACAAAGAACTTGTTGTTGCTCAAATTGTCCCAGTAACTGAGGATAGCCTGAGAAGACATCATTGAGGATCCTATATGTTAGGTCCCCATAATACTAGTGATTACCCGTTACTATTGTAGTTGTACCCATTATTAATATTTTTGAGCCCCTATTGTCCCCATATTTTTATTACTATGCCCCATAGAATCCCTTTATTGTTATTTTTGTGGCTTTATATTATTATTGTTAGGTCGGTTGGGTTATATTGTGATTCCTTAGACTCCTATATATAGAAAGGAGGTTTTGTCATTTGAATCATCCAAGAATTGTTCATTTATGTAATGTAAAGGAGGTTGCCCCCTCAAAGAGGCTGAATTCTAAGGCGTTGATCTATCTTTTCTATCGTTTTTTTGAGCTGGTTTCATAACATTTGGTATCAGAGCTTTGGATTCTAGGGTTTCGCTGCTCCAAATAGGTCATCGTGGAATTTTCAATATAATTTTTTTTTTTGTGACGTTTCAGAAGCTAAAAAAAAAACCCATTTGATAAGAAATCGCGCTAAACCTCGGGTATGAATTTCAGAACTTTTTGCGCTATATTTGCGGAGATATGATCTGAGGAAGTTGGTATTTTTACAGACTCCTGAATTACAGTCAAAATAGGTGACCTAGGGAAAATCGTCATAACTTTATCTCTGAGCATCGGATTGAAATTTCATAAGAAGTTACAGAAAGAGGACGGACTATGGTTTCTTGTATATATTTTTCAGAGCCAAAGGTCGAAATAGTGACTCGTGGCACATCGTACAAGTTCGCTCTACGGAACTAGTTTATAATCAGGTCACTGTGGGAGATTTCACATAACTCTTCCTTGGAGAATCCAATTTGGATCAAACTGGTGGCATTGGAAAGAGGACATAGAGGGCTACTGCAGGTTGCAATTTTAGAACTATATGATCTAAAAGTATAGAGATACATCAGAGGCAATATCGAGCTCATACAAAGTGAAAAAAGGTGTGTAGATTCTTTTAAATTTTTGCTTAAGATTGGTTTGAAAATTTATTTTGAAGGAATTTAAAGGGCTAGTAGAGCATTATTATCAGTAACTGATGCCCTGAGGAAAGAAAATGCAAATACCTAGTAAGAAAATTGAAAGATTTAGCATGATTCATGAAGAAGAGGAAGAAATGCTACATGATATATCAAAATTACAAGAACAAGTGCAACAAGTGTCACTTGCACAAAAAGCAACAGAATTAAGATGGATGGTTTAAGGAAAGATGTAGAAGCTAAGATGGATGGTTTAAAGAAAGGTGTAGAAGTTAAGATGGATTTTTTAAAGAAAGGCGAAGAAGCTAAGATGGATGGCATGGAAGCTAAGATGAATGGCATAGACGCTAAAATTGATGGCATGGATGATAAGATGGAAGAATTGAAGATAAATATGAATAAGTTGCTACAAGAAATGGTCACTAATGGTGAAAGGGTACTAAAGGAAACTCATGATGAGAACAAAAGAAATGTTAAACATGATTCCATAGACTCTAATGTTGGATTGAAGACCCACCATATTCCAAAAATCGATATGAGGAAGTTTGATGGCAAGGATCCCGCAACATGGATATTACAGATGGAGCAATTTTTCGATCTCAATAATGTGAAAAACACACAAAAGGTACGTATTGCAACTTTATATTTGGAACCAAATCAGTTTGTATCGTATCAATGGCTTTGCTCTAGTAAAAAAATTATCAATTGGATAATTTTTATGAAAGAATTGACAACACATTATGAGGATACAAAAAGAAACACTTTTTTAGCCAATTGATAAGTCTCAAACAAAAGGGTTCAATAATGGAGCACATTGAGGAGTTCTGAAAATTGAACATAAGCGTAAAAAATATTCCAGAGGAGCATAGGATTGATGTGTTGATAGGGACTTTAGAGGATAATATCCAACAAGATGTTCACCTTTGGGAACCTAATTCATTAGAGAAGGCATTCAGGTTAGCAAGAAAAATGGAAAGGAAAATTATGGCAACCAGGAAGCATACCAGTCGCAACTATAAGGATGGAAGTGTTGTTACCCCTAGCATTCCACAACCTATAAGGTTGACACCACAACGATTGGAAGAAAAAATAGCAAAAGGGCTTTGTTACAGTTGTGATAGCAAATACACTAAAGGTCATAAGTGTGCTGAAAGGAAATTATTATACATAGATTATGAAGAGGAAGAAGAAAAGGAGCAAGAAAGGTCAAAAGAAGAGGATATACTCTAGGAACAAAGCCTAGATAAAGAAGAAATGAATCCGACCATATCTTGTAATGCATTGGCTAGAATTACCACTCCTCAAACCATCAAGATAGAAGGACAAATCAAGAAGAAAAAGGTAATAGTGTTGATTGATTTAGGAAGCACCCACAATTTTATTCATTGTAAGGTAGCAAAAGAATTGAATTGCTTCCTATATCCAACACCAGAGTGTCAAGTGATGATTGCAAAAGGAGGAACGATAAATTTCTCTGGAAAGTGCCATAATATCAAGCTATCCATGGGAGAATATGCATTGACTAGCCTAATGCTTTGCATTCCAATGGGAGGTGCTGATGTTGTACTAGGAGTCCAATGGCTACAATCCTTGGGTACAATAGCTTTTAATTTTAAAGAAATTTTCATGAAATTTTCTATGGAAGGAAAGGAAGTTGAATTAAGGGGTATTGCAGGGAAACCAGGAAAGATAATCAGCTCTAATGGTATGAAAAATCTTCTAAGAAAGGAACAAAGAGGTGTAATTGCACAATTATGTTCGCTAGATGTTTCCACATCGGAATCATCTATTTCTCCAAATCTCAAAAAAGTCCTGGACAATCATTCCAATGTATTTGAGACTCCCAAAGGTCTCCCACCTATTCGTGATCATGATCATGCTATTCATATGATTCCAGGAAGTGCTCCTCCAAACATTAGGCCATACAGATATCCCTATGCCCAAAAGAGTGAAATTGAACGTATGGTTGCAGAAATGCTAGAGGCTGGTATAATTCAACCTAGTCAAAGTTCTTTCTCTGCTCCAGTAGTATTGGTGCACAAGAAGGATGGATCATGGCGCATGTGTCCGGATTATAGGGAGCTCAACAAGCTCACTATTAAAGATAAATTTCCCATTCCTGTCATTGATGAATTACTGGATGAATTGCATGGATCAATTTATTTCACCAAGTTGGATCTTCGTTCAGGATATCATCAACTCAGAATGAAGACTGAAGACATTTAAAAAACGACATTTAGAACTCATGAGGGTCATTATGAATTTTTGGTCATGCCTTTTGGCCTTACCAATGCACCTTCTATATTTCAAGGTTTGATGAATTCCATTTTCAAACCCTTCCTTAGAAAATTTGTGTTAGTATTTTTTTTATGATATACTAATCTACAGCAAGCCTTGGAAGGATCATGTTGAACATGTTGACAGGTAGCTACAACTATTGGAGGAGAAACAATTATATGCAAAAATATCCAAACATTTCTTTGGAGTGCAAGAGGTGAAATATCTGGGTCATATTGTATCTCATGAAGGAGTTAAGGTAGACCCTAGCAAAATTAAAGCCATTAAGGAATGGAAAATCCCTGCATCCATAAAGAATCTGCGAGGATTTCTTGGGTTGACAGGGTATTATCGCAAGTTTGTTAAGAATTATGGGAGAATAGCAGCACCACTAACAACATTATTTAAGAAAGATTCATTTTCATTGACTACAGAAGCAACAAAGGCCTTCGAACATCTTAAAGAGGCAATGTGCTAAGCACCGGTCTTAGCTACACCAGACTTCACAAAAACCTTTATTGTGGAATGTGATGCTTCAGGAAATGGAATTGGTGTCGTTTTAATGCAAGATGAAAGACCCATTGCTTTTGAAAGTCGTCCAATCAAGGGAAAGTTTTTACACAAAGCTATTTATGAGAAGGAAATGTTGGCAATACTACATGCACTTAAGAAATGGCGACCCTACCTAATGGGAAGACACTTCAAGGTAAAAACGGATCATGATAGCCTTAAATACTTTTTATAACAAAGATTATCCTCTGAAGAGCAACAAAAGTGGGTCACAAAGATGTTGGGTTATGACTTTGAAATCATCTACAAAAAAGGGAAGCAAAATGTGGTGGTAGATGCACTCTCAAGAAAGGATGAGGATGTGGAAGCATTGTTGTGCGCCATTTCTATTATCCGACCAGATTAGATAAATGAAGCAAGGGAAGAATGGAAGAATAATGAAGAAGTGTGGGCACTTATTCGAAAGTTACAACAAGATTCTAGTACATCTGATACATTTAGCTGGAAAAATGATTCATTATGGTACAAATATCGCTTTTACCTCTATAATAATTCACAACTCAAACAAAAGATTCTTATGGAATTGCACACTTCTCCCTTAGGAGGGCACTCAGGATTTTTAAAAACTTACCACAGGGTTAAGAAGGAATTTTTTGGGGATGGCCTTAAATCGGATATTCAAAAGTTTGTGGTGGAATGTTTGGTTTGCCAAAAAAATAAAGTTGAAACAATTAAGACCCCGGGTTTATAACAACCTTTATCCATTCCAAGCCAACATTAGGAGGAGGTTTCAATGGATTTTATCACAGGTTTACCCAAGTCTGAGGGAAAGAGTGTTATCATGGTGGTAGTTGACAGACTTACCAAGTATGCACACTTTTGTGCATTATCACATCCATTTAAAGCCAGTACAGTTTCTATTGCATTTATGGAAACAATTCAAAAGCTACATGGAAACCCAAAGATTATTGTAAGTGACAGAGATCCCATTTTCACTGGAAATTTTTGGACAGAATTATTTTCACTGGAGGGATATCTTCGTTGCTTTGTATCTAATAAACAGACACAATGGGTCAAATGGTTACCTCTGGCTGAATGGTGGTATAACACTTCCTTCCATACAACAACAAAAATGAACCCTTTTATGGAACTTTATGGATATTAGCCACCATCCATCACATCATATTTAAGAGAAAATTCTAAGGTTGAAGCAGTGGAACATCACATCGAACATCAACAACAAGTCCTCCAACTCTTAAAGGATAACCTTGTGTTGGCACATAATAGAATGAAACAATGGGCAGATCAACATCGCAGCGAAGGAAGTTTTGATGTAGGTGACTAGGTATTCCTACGGCTACAACCATATAAACAAATGTCCCTCAAGAAAGCTAAGAAGGATAATAAATTATCACTAAAGTATTATGGTTTGTACAAGGTGTTGCAAAAAGATTGGTACTATGGCATACAAATTGGAGTTTCCTGCAGCATCTCGAGTGCACCCAGTTTTCCATGTTTCATGTTTAAAGAAGGTTATAGGCGACAAGCTCCCATTTCAAACAATATTACCAGAATTTTACGAGGAAGGAAAAATTATATTGGAACTGGAAGTAGTCACAGAAACAAGAACTTGACAACTACGAAATCGATCAATTTCGGAGTATCTCATCAAGTGGAAGAACTTATCCGTTGAAGATTCCACATGGGAGGATGAAAATTTTATACAAAAGCATCCAGAACTACTCAAGCATTGAGGACAAAACTTTTTTTGAAGGAGAGGGGCATGTTAGGTCCCTATAATACTAGTGATTACCCCATTACTATTGTAGTTGTGTCCCTTATTAATATTGTTGTGCCCCTATTGTCCCCATATTTTTATTATTGTGCCCCATAGAATACCTCTATTGTTATTTTTGTGGCTTTATATTATTATTGTTAGGTTGGCTAGGTTATATTGTGACTCCTTAGACTCCTATATATACAAAGGAGGTTTTGTCATTTGAATCATCCAAGAAATTTTCATTTATGTAATGTAAAGGAGGTTTCTCCCTCGAAAAGGCTGAATTCTAAGGCGTTGATCTATCTTTTCTCTCTTTTCTTGAGCTAGTTTCATAACACTATATCCTCCCGCTCTATGTGACAAGGGTTGATCTCCCTTTTACGAGAGGGAGTATTCCTTGGTGATAATCAAAATCGAATAGTTGTTGTAACTAGTGTGAATTAAATAGATTTTCTAATTAAACAAATAAATAGACCAAATTATTGAATAAAGAGTGTTTTAAATAAAATAATGTTTTTTTTGGGAAAAAGAGACAGTAGGTACATAACTCATGAAAACATATTAAGTAAAAACTTCATTAATGATGAATGAATTAAATTAACATATATCATAATTCACAAAGGTTAACTAGAAATATAAATATAAAATTAAAGAAAAGACAGAAATTAAGGCACACTAGTGTTAAATACATCTAATTGAACTATGTAGTTTAAATAACATAACATCAAGTATTATTTTTATTTAACATGCATAACAATTAGAATAATTTAATTTAATAATTTGAAATAATAAATATTGGAGAGTTATTAAATTAAATGTAATATGTGAAACATTAGACAATCAGAACAAGTCAAATAATAGTTAATAATTTCACTTTTTACTATGGAAAATATTGAAAAAAATTAAAAAAAATTAAAGAACTGGTTTTTATGGCATTTGAATTTATGGTGCACATAACCCTAAATATCATGTACTCATGGAATTAAACCTGCAACCAATAAACTCAAAATATGATTTTAAAGCCCTAGATATCAAATATTCCAAAGTATTTAAAATCATTTAATATATTCAAGGATAATGCATAGTCAAGTTAAGCCACCATTCTAGAACAATGAACCAACACATAAAATTGAAATTACAATAGAATACAATGGAAGAAGAAAAAAATGAATTATATTATTATTAACATAACCTTGATGTCACAATGAAGGAGGCCATTTGTAGCATATACAAGATGGTTTTAATAGTTAAAGTCTTCTTCCTCAGAGCTACCATCCTCCAACCTGCCAAAAAACTCCTAAAATAAACTCTTACATTCTCTTTTATATCTTTGGGAATTCGTTTCCTTTTTAGTTCTCATAAATTCCCAATTGAAATTACATTAATAATAATTATTTTGACTAAATGTAATACATATTCCATTATTTAATGACTTTCGGCTCAAATCATCCACCTTAAAAATCCTTTAAATAATATCTCTCGCATTAAAAAAAAATATATAAATTAATTCTCAAATATAAAACATTATAATAAATGAAAGTAAACCATAAAATTACATTTCATAATGTTCTCATTATCTCACGAATATTATTAATGAAATTTATTTTTTTATCTTAAGTGAGACTCAGTAAATTGTTTCCCACTATATAAAACATTAGGTCATAATTATGTATTTAATGTGAACATATTTTCTAGAAACACAAGATAGAATCCAAAATATTAAATTTAATATAGTTTTCCTTTTTAAATGTTGAATGTTTTGCTCCTCCCATGCTAAATTGATGTTGTACAATCTCTTCACCCAACCATTGAAAAGAACAATTTTGAGTTTAAATAAAAGATATCTGAAACTTATATATATCGAAAATTTTAATTATAAATTTCAAATTTTTACTTTGACATAGATTTCAAATAAGTTTCTAAACAACTTAAACAATATAATACTGTATAAAATATTGTTGAAGTTTTGTGATCAAATTATTGTTGGTTGTGGAATGGCCCGATAGTTAACCTCATCGGCATGCTCGATGGCTTGGCATGCTACGTCGGTCATATTCAATGGTTGGTTTATGAGTCGAAGTCATAATTTTGAGGAGGGAATACTAAATTCATTTAACCTCTCAAGTTCATTTTTCAAATTTATGTCCAGTGGTAGTAGTTATAGTGGGTGGTTGATTTTACAAATGAACCCGACAACAAGGATTCATTCTAATTTTGGTACTGGTCATCGAAGTCCAATGAAGTATAAACCATCAGATCTAAAGTTGGTCAACGACCATTACTTTTCATTGGACCCAATGATATTATAACTCCAAACATAAGTCGTAAGTCACATTAGGTAATCCGAATGGTCTAAATCATCAAACATTCATTCACCTTCAATATTATTAAAAAGCACAAAATTTTATAAGTGGATTTTTAAAATTCGTTGGAGAAATTATGTTGCAACTAATATTTGTTCTATTATTTTATTTTTGTTAAGCTTGGCAGGTCCATTCCATTTTCTATTATAAAATAAGCAAACTTGCACCACATAGATTAACCAGGTGGCCTCAACTTGCCACGAAGGGAAACCAAGTCTGTTGGTCACCAGTCGGCGTTGTAAGCCATCTAAAAACAATATTTTCTTAATCTTTCCAGTGAAGCTAGATATGTATCTATCTCATGTCCATACACTACATAACTGTAAAAACTGATATTTGCAACATAGAAATTAAACACTAACTGCATAAAGCGAAATTATGCATGGGTAAGAGTCTAATCCTTCTGATCCTCTGAGGCAGATGCAATGGGTGCTGGATCCTTGGCGGATGCTCCTGGCATATCATACAGCTCCAGTATGCAAGGGATATGGTGGCCGATTCTATCCAGCCTAATATCCTATTTATGCAACTGGAAGAGGATTTTCTCCATATCCTTCTTATAGTTCAGCATTTCCTGTAGTGTCACTGCCATACCGACAGAGATCTTCTCCATCGCCTTGCCTAATAAGCTCTTCGTTAACCAGTACAAGTACAAGGTTTGCTTGAATGTGTGATTATTCCACGAGTGTTACCTGGATCCAAGATTAGGGTCCTCCAGTTATCCATTTCTTCCTCTATCTCTCTTCCTTGTTTTACCTCCTCTTCCCATTCTTCTAGCAATTTTCGGATTCTAGCATCCGTCCCTTCTTAGTAAGCCTCCGCTGCTTTGGTGATGAGATTTTCTACTGAATTCCGACCATTACATGGTTCTAGAATCTCTATCACTTTCTTTGCGAGCCGCAGGCATGGCTGCGCCCCAAGCCCCCTACCAGCTACTTCCCCCACCCCTTCCTACGAGCATCTAACACTCTTGCATTTCCTCGCCACAATCAAGCTCCCCCCTGACCTTGTTTACAAAGTGCGAAGATTCGCAACCCCACAACAAGCAATTTCCCCCCAATAGTCATGGGTTTTACCCATTTGACAGAAGGTATGGACACAAAACCAGGCAATGGAAAGAAATTTCCTTCCCCATTGCCACCAACAAGTTTCTATCCCCCAATTCTCTTACTAGTTACCCTACTTTCACCCTGACAAAATCCCAACCAGAACATAATTACAATGTTGAAGTGGAGCCGATTTACATAACCGAAGTCCATAGGCATTCGTCATTGGCCTTGGTTCTTCACGTTTCGGCATCCTCCCACAGCACTGTAACACCACCCTTCTCCACTAGCTTTCTTTCTAACACTACACGTCGAGGTACCTATCCTGCCAATATACCCTGCCTTACTTCCAGTCCCGCCACCTTGCCCACCTCCCCAACATGCATTCATGTCAAGGGGTCACCGCACCACTTGCCCTGAGCATGTGGGTGATGGCAGTATTAATATCCCAGGTACCATTCATGACTGCATCCAGGTTGTCCCAACTATCGTCCCGCATCCCGTTCGAGATAATATTTGTTCTATTATTTATTTCGATGACATTTTAATGATAAGTGTATCTTCATGTGGTAAATACCATCGAGTTCTTTTATTAATCGTTGAGTGGAGTGAATAAGAAGTGAGGTAAGAGGATATGTTAGGTAGGTTTAATGATTTTAAATATTTTTCAAATTTTTAATTATTTAATTAATGTTTTTCTTTATATTTTATTTCTTATTAACAGTTAAAACTTGTGTTTTGGTTATTTAATTTAATTATTAGTTAATTTGATTTTATCTTTTTATTTTTTATTTCATTTTAACTTTAACTTATTATAATAATAATTTTAATTATTTATTTAAAATTAAGATATTAATTTTTTAATTAGTATAATAGTTATTTTATTACAAGTTATAATAATCATTACAATAATATATCTAATGCAGGGCAAACATGAAAATTGAAGGAGTGATTTTTTATTATGAGAATATGAGAGAAAGTTTATATAACGAGGGAGACATGAGGCGAAACTGACAAAAGGAGCCAAGATCTAATTAGGGTCAGATTGACGATAACGTTCAGCACTAACTATGGATGATGCTCCCCTACAAAGGATCAAGAACGTATACCAAATGCATTCACATTGGCCATGGAGTTGACTTATGAGGACAAGACAACTCAAGGACAAAACATAAAGCAAAAGAAGGAAAGTATTTGCATCTCAAAGTTTTGATTTATCAAAAACAAGAATGAAACAAGAGTTAGACATATGAGATCCACAACATGCAAAAATTAACAAGTTTAGCAAATATTCAAAAAATATTTGTTCATCGAAAGTTACCTCAACAGAAGGAATGGGAGGATTACACACTAGATTTTAATCTAGCACCATTGGCCTTACTATCCTACCAATGAGAATTTATAGTTTTGATGGAGATACCAGCATGCCCCACACAAGAAAACATCAGTTCCTATACCAAGGGTAGTATGGTGATAAGGGAAGGTCTCATGCATGGCTATAATGTAACTAGTCCTACCAAAGTTTCAATTATATTTTATGAAAGCCCAATCTTATGGTTATAGGTCTAGCTCTTATGACTCAATGCAATCCCTTAGTATTTATGTGCAAATAGCATGAAAGAGAGTTGTGGTGAGAAATGTTAAACATGAAGAATAAATTAAAGAAATTGAGATTTGATCCCTTTAAATATGTTACCCCTTAAACATGATTTACAAACAAAGTCTTTAAATAAGTATTAAAAACTCGTTAATATAGTTCGTGCTAAGAATTCATAGATGTGTATTCCATTCTACTACGATCGCATAAAGACTCTTCAAGATGAAAAAACCTTCATCTTTATTGATTCTAAACCTAGTAAGAATAAAAGTTTTATTTATGTACATGGTTTACATACAATATGTTTCAATGACAATATTTATCAAAGAAATCGAAAATCCAGTGTAGCCAAACATAAATTTTATAATGACAAGCTTACTAACATTGGGTTCCATTCTTAACCAAAATTGTAGTATAGGAAGTAAAGAGTAAGATTTTTCAACTAACTCGCATCCTAGAAGAGAGTAGATATAAAAGCAACATGAAATTGATGTTCTTTTAAAAACTTGATTCATCCATTCCTCCACAAAGTCATGATATCCCATTTGAAAATTTAAATGATCAAGATTTTCAAGCATGAATTTTTTAACAATTATTTCATAAGAGGGATTCTTGTTGCTTTCTGAGATGGTGATAGAGTTAGTCCCACAAAATCCTTTAGATTCATGATTTAAAACATATAAAGAGTATTCTTCGAAATAGTCATCATGTTTCAAATCAAAACTTGTAGTACTATGATCAAATTCCTTAGTACGTCGCAAAAGAGATTGTAAATGAAAATAATTATTG
This sequence comes from Pinus tabuliformis, assembly GCA_031772625.1. Classification (NCBI taxonomy): domain Eukaryota; kingdom Viridiplantae; phylum Streptophyta; class Pinopsida; order Pinales; family Pinaceae; genus Pinus; species Pinus tabuliformis. Next base: position 828,802,563 of record CM062810.1, read on the forward strand.
TCATTATATGATGCAACAACCTCAAATTTTGAATAAAAGTGTCATCATTAGAAACATGGGAAACTATGTTTTCTCATTATAAGATTTATGTTTTGAAAACCATGAATTTAAATCATGGTTATATTGTAGGATATTACATCGGTTATAGCTATAATAACTGGGAGGATATGAAAAGAAATAATTGATACATTCAATTTCATTTTCATTTATAAATTCATTTTCCTCATAGTTATCATAAACATGTTGCGAATATAATGATTCAATTAAGTTATCATAGCCCTCATTCTGACAAGTATTAAAAATATCTAAAGTATGTTCAAAACAAGAACTAAACTCGTGATCATATTGTAAGTCTACTTCATGACTCAATTCATCATCATATTGATCATAAAGAGGAGGTTGGGAAAACTCAACATGAACATCAGGTGAAGTTGAGTCAAAATAGTCAAAGATAAGTTCATGTAATAGTTTCCCTGCGATATCCCAAAAAGGTTTAAGAATATGATCAATAGGTGGAAGAATCTCTTTGTTTATCAGTTGTTGTCGATGATTTTCAAGAATACGTAACATAATGTCTGATTAGTTAGGTGTAGAATCAAATATTTCAAATGCAACCTCTCGATTACTATTATTATTATCATCCTCTAAGCATGAAATCAAAGATAGATTAGATCCACTAGGAGATATATAATATGAATATTTATTCAAGAATAAATGTGTTATATGATATCATATTAAAGAAAGAGAAATGTTTTGTTCATGATATTCAAGATTTGACAACACATCCTGTTCATTAATAAATGTCATAAAAGGTGATTTTTGAAGGTTTTCAAAAATAGATTCATTAATGTTTCCTTCTATTTCAAATTCATAATCCATTTGGGTTTCTTCATTTTTATCATCATATTGATTTTCAAGGTTATTATCATCATTATATTTGCAATAGTCAAAGTCAAGTAATCCTATAGGATACATACATTTATGATAGTCACGAAAACTTGTATGAAAACCTTTGAGAGAGGAAATTGTACCAGGAGGGATACTTTTGTACCACTTTCGAGCATCGCCTTCCAAGGACATCATGAATAACTTCATTAGAACATCTTCATGGTGTATCTCCATCTTTGGTATGCGCTTGTGGAAATCTCTAAGATGTTGTGTCGGATTTTCACCATCGTGATTTCGAAAATGGGGCAGGTAAGCATCCCATATTTCTATGTCTCGTGACTCATGTGGACAATCTGCAACATCAGAAAAATTCAAAGGATCAAAATGTGAAGAAATCCATGAAACCGTCCTTGAAACAAAATCTACAATAAACCAAATTAAGGAGTTGCCAGGTGAACAAATAAACAAGAAATATTTACCTTCAACCCTATAAGGTGCATAAAATTGTAGTCATATCTACCAATGGGTCACATAATTAACCATTAACTCAGTTACCAGAGGAAACAAAATCTTTACAATTTGATCCCCGACAACGATGCCAAAATATCTTGGTGCTCAAATTGTCTCGGTAACTGAGGACAACCTGAGACCACATTACTGAGGATCCTAGATCCTCCCACTCTAGGTGATAAGGACTGACCTCCCTTTCATCACAGTGGGTATTCCCTGGTGATAATCAAAATTGAATATTCGTTATAAAATAGTTTGAATTAAATATATTTTCTAATTAAACAAATAAATATTGCAGCTTATTGAATAAGAAGTGTTTTAAATAAAATATTTTTTTTGGGGAAAATGAGATGTTAGGTACATGTTGAAGAATCTAGGGCAAAGTGGTGTAGTGTGATTCTTCGTTACTTGATAACAATTTGTGGAGTCTTTTTAATTTTCTTGTTAGCTTATTATTCTTCCTTTCTTATTAGTGCATACGTGTGTACATCAGCAAATTGCTATCAAAACATAAAACCAATAACACAAGATGTTGGCTCTCTTCCAAGGCGAAAACCTCTCTACTCTTGAGAGGAAAACCCCTCAGTGAATTTCTCTTATTGAAGCTTCTATTGATCAATGCCAAACCCTAGACCCCTAACAAAGAGACCCTCCAAGCACAAGTCAAGTCTTCACTCCTTTCTGCACCTTATACCTTGGCACTTCTTCTGGCACTTTGTCTTCCAACACTTCATCTTCCAATTAGATTCCTTTCACCTTAGAGTGATGGGCTCCTTCGCTAGGCTTAGGAGTCCTTGGAGGCTTGATATCTCACACAAACAAAGGACTATTAGCTGTTGTCATCCCTTATTGCACCTCGCACATGTGACTGTTTTTATCACTAGAAACAATGCTTTATACTTGGGTTTTTTGCTTCCTTACCTCGCTTGAGGGCATGTATATTTCGAATGTATATGTGGTGGAGTAGTTATAGTGGGTGGTTGGTCTTACAAACGAACTCGAAAACAAAGGTTAATTCTAATTTTGGTATTGGTTATTGAAGCCCAATGAGGTATAAACCATCTGATCTGAAGTTGTGAAGTTGGTCAGTGGTTTGAACTTTTATAAGGGGATTTTTGAAATTTGTTGGAGAAATTATGTTGCCACAAATATTTGTTTTATTATTTATGTTAATGGATTTATAATGACAAGTCTATCTTCATGCGGTAAATACCATTGAGTTCTTCTATTAATTGTTGAGTGGAGTGAATAAGAGGTGAGGTAAGAGGATATGTTAGGTTGGTTTAATGATTTTAATTTCTTTTGTTATTATTTAATTAATGTTATTATTTATATTTTATTTTTTTATTAATAGTTAAAATTTGTGTTTTGGTATTTAATTTAATTATTGGTTAGGTTGATTTTATTTTTTAGTTTTTATTTTTGTTTTTAATTTATTATAATTTAAATTGTAATTTGTAAGTGTAATTATTAATTTAAATTAAGATATTATTTTTTATTTATATAATAGTGATTTTTTTACAAGTTATAAATTATTATTATAATAATATATTTGATGTAAGGTAAATATGAAAATTTAAGGAACAATTTTTTATTATGAGAATATGTGAGGAAGTTATATAGTGATGTAGGCACGAGGTGAAACTGACAAAAGGAGTCAAGATATAATTGGAATCAAATTGGCGACAACATTTGGCTCCAGTTGGAAATCATGCTCCCTTGCAGAGCATCAAGAATGTAGATCAAATGCCTTCGCATTAGGCATGGAGTTGACTTATGAGGACAAGGAAACTCAAGGACAAAACATAAAGCAAAATAAAATGAAACAAGAGTTAGACATATGAGATCCATAGTATGCAAAAATTAAAGAGTTTAGTGCATATTAAAAAAAAAATTGTTCATAATTTCATATGACTTGATACTTAAAAGGGATGAGTAGTTGATACACTATTGCAAATAGTACCTTGCAAGAGAATTCAAGATGAAATACATGGGCTTGATGCATTACTTCCTTGGGCTAGAAGTATGGAAGGGTGATGGTGATTTGTTTGTGAGTCGGGGAAATTATTCCTCTGAAATACGACAAAGATTTCATATGCAATACTGCAAGCCTATAGACAGACCTCTAGCTACAAACTGGAATAAGAAGCATGGTTCCTTAGGAGAGGCACTAGATTCTACCATCTATAGACAACTTATGGAATCCTTGAAGTATCTGGTGAACACAAAGCCCGACATATGCTATGCAGTTAACCGGCTGATTCAAGCCATGGTGAAGCCTACCAAGCTGTATTGGAAGGCAACAAAGCATGTGTTAAGATACCTTAGAGGTACAACCGAGTATGGGTTATGGTACAGGAGGACAGAGGGAGTGTGTTAGGCCCTATAATTATTCTATTTTTTACCAAAATACCCCTGCCTTAACCTATGTTTCACAAATCAAACAAGTCTCCATGAATACAATTTTAACTTTTCTTATGTTTCTTTGGGTATAATCGATATATGTTGCCTATCTATATTAAAAGGGTAAAATAGATTAATATTTTAACTAGAACTTTACCATCATGTTACCTAAAAAATCTCTTACAATGGTTGTCACTAATTTCAAGATCAGAGTGTTATGGTACAGGAAGATCATATCCTGAGATTCCTGCACTAATCTCGGTTCTTGCACTAAAGAAGGGAGACTATTGTATTCAACGGTTTGACTGAGAATTTGATTGTGAGTTGTCAAGGAAGGAACCACACGATTCTACTCTTAGTCTTCAACATAGTTTTGTTTATTGGCCTCCTGCAAATGGTTCGAGTAAAATAGAGTATGCAAGGGTTTCTATTGTCAGGAGTCAGTTGGTAACAATATGTATTTTTGTGACTGGCTTGATATGGATGAGAGCGTGTGTAAAATGTATATATATCAGTTACAAGAATAGATAGGCTAGCAATACTATGGATAGTTTCTTGTGTCGATACTTTGAAGGCTTGTATTGCCACAACCTCCTTTGAAGTTAGATCTGTTATTACACTGAATGTATTGAGAAAAGACTTTTTGTTCACTAAAAGGAGCTTAATTTGTATCGCATAAGTTAATTTATTTTATCAAAGGGAAACAATTTGGTTGGCTAGGGCCCAACCAACTCAACTTGTTCTCCCTCAAATCGTTTGTTGTGTGATATATTATGTGCTAAAGCTGGTGTGTGCATGTGTGCATTTTCGATTGCTCATGTTGGGTGCATGTGAAATAGCAAGAAACCTTGTGCATTATTTGTGAGGAATGGTAATGAATCAGATCTGAGATTTATTATGATTTTTAAGAGTTATTTCTTGAATGAAATGTTTAGAAATCATGTGCATTGTTTATGAGAGCCAATAATGATTAAGATCTGACAATGTATTTTTTCATTTTCAAAGTTATTTCTTGAACCAAGTTTTAAACCCTAGCAAGTAGTTTTGTAATAGTTCTTTTATCTTATAATGAATCGAGACAGGGAGATTAGGTTGATGGTGAAAAAGACATGTTTCACATTGAAGATTTAGTTTCACAACAGGAATATGCATATTTAAGTTTTTTTGGCACACATTGAATATCCCTCCAAGTAAATGAATGATGAATGTTGATATTGTGTTAAAAACCTTGAGGATCTCTGTATGAAACTACATATTAGTGAGTAGGTTTACTCTCTTCTATAAAGTTTTATGATTTGAATGATACATAGTGTCACTGGTCCTGTGAAGCCCAGGATAGCAACTGAGTTTCCTTGATACTTTCAGTGGGGGAACAAAGGTTCCTTTGTTATTAAATTATCATTCTAAGTTCCTTATTCTGGGTAACTTATACCATATTCTCAGATAAACATATATTTCTTTTGAAAGAGGGTATTGATTGAACAGGAGCATTGTATTATTGAATTTGGTTGGTGAGGTATTCTTTTGTCTTGTGTGCATAGGTGTGAATTGTTTCATTTATGTTTGATAAAGTTTCTATTCCATGTCAAGATTTGATTTTCAGTCACAAAACAATGTGTGTTGAGACCGAGAATGCACTTTTAATTTGAGCAAGCTTTTATTTCACACCATAATAGCTAGATTTCCACACATTGTCTTTAGTGCAAGAACAAAATATTTTGAGAGTGCAAGAACAAAGTTTGTTTAAAGTACATGACCATAATATTTTGAATGGTTCTTTAGAACAGGAACACATTTTTCATTTGATTGATTATGCCATTGAATCTTGAGTTCATTTGTTTTGATATGAAATATTTTTGAAAAGCCTCTAATTGTTATTTTATGTGGAGATCCAGTTTCTGGAGTGGTTTTGGTGTTACTGTGTGAACAATGCAGGAATAAAAGTCAAGGATTTTAATTTAAGCCTTTTTTAACCTGATTAATTTAATTGTCGGGATAGAGATAGGAGTTACAAAATTTGTCCAAAACATTTGGCCTTGATTGTGCTATGCCTTGAAGTATACGAGGCCCTGGTTTGACAAGTAAATGTTGTGAATTGAATGTAAAATTCCACCAAACAACATTTCGACACCGTTGTTGGGGAGGCACTTAAAGGAATTCTGGTATATTTTTGTTTTTTTTTTGTAGTGGTAAGTATGCTTTGTTTCTTATTTGCAGTGTGCTTATATTTCTTGAAGGAATTTCCTTGGCATTAATTATGTGTTGTAGACATAATTTTTTGAATTAGCTACAACATTTGGGTTTGAAATTATTTTTTCTAGCAAGAATTTTAACAATTGTATTGATTATTTCTGGTTTAATTTCTTTCAAAATGCATGACTAGGAGAGGTAGTGGTCCAAAGCCCAAGAAGGGCAGACCAAATATTGATAAATCATAAAAAAATTCTCATGGTGAGCCTTTTGTTGTAGGCAAGAATTCCAAGTAGATACATACCAATCACACTAGTACCTTTCACCTAGACTCTCGAGACAGTAGTTTAGGAATCTCACAGCCAGTCGAGGGGAAGAAGGAGACTATTTGGACTGAAAAACTAAATCTGAGACACAATCAACCTTCATAGTCTACAGGAAGTGGTCTATTTGGAGGAGGAAAGATGGCAAATAATGAAGAAGTGCATGGAGAAGGGACTGGCGAGAATCAACCACTAGAAGAACAATCCA